>ML271528.1:0-40685 GCA_005239495.1 Nicotiana undulata | reverse complement strand
AATGGCCTCCAACATGAGCATCATCCTCTCATTTTGAGCATTTGAGAGTTCTTCATGGTTTTGATCAAGTGCCAAAGAAGGATTTTCAACTTCAACCTCCAAGGAAGGTTCTTGGCTATAACTCACCTCCAATACCTTTTGAAACCTTAAGGCTTCAATCATTTCATCCATTTGTGAGTGCAACCTTTCAAGTGCCAATTCATTTTGGAGGTTATTCTCCAAAAGCTCCTCCAAGGCACTTTGCTCTTGGTTTCCTTCTTCAAGTAAGCACTCCAACATGAGCTTGAACTCTCCATTTCGGCCATGCTCAATTTCTTTCACTTCCTCATCCCTAAAGTTTTTATCACAAAAAGTAGAATCATCATAGCGGGGGATGGGGGAAGGGACGGACAAATACACACAATCATACCAATGACCATTTTGGCAACCACACACCTGTCACAAATACTCCACTTTTGGGATTGATATTGTGCGCACAATCCATACCTAGGAGAATTTAAACAATTTTGCCACGAGTGTGGTACTCCACAATAAGGACAAGGGTCATCAAAGTATGAACACCTACCATCTGACCAATCTTCAATATATGATGCCATTTTTTATTATTATTATTTTTTTAAAAATTAAGATACTTAACAATAAACAAACAAGAAAAATAATTTACAAAAATATTCACAAGTTTGGACCAAAGAACTTATGCTTATTTTCCAAACAACCTAAATTATGCCAATTGTTCCCCAGCAACGGCGCCAAAATTTGATACGCTCAAATTACACCTCAAAATAGTGTAAGCGATCGATATCAAATATACTAACCCAACTAGGTTGGGGTCGAATCCCACAGAGAACAATATGAAGGCGATTAGGAATGTAAGAGAATTACACTTATCGCGCAATGCCAAAAACTTAGATTTTTGTTTAGAAAATGTTTAAAACTAAATGCAAAAATGTAAACTAACCTAGAACGCAAGTAAAATAATCAATGGCTACAAGAATGAATGCATCGGGAATTACACTCAAGTAACGATCCAATGTATTTCACGATTTTACAAATATGAGTGAGTTTATGTTAATTAGCCATGGATAATAGTTCTTAATTAGCTTCTTCCAAAGACTAACAAGACTTCCTAATTGAATTATTTCTAACCCAATTAAGAGATTAATCACACCCAAATATGGCTACCAGTAGTTCAATCCTATTCCTAGGCAGGGTCTATAAAATGAGGGTTAAAACCTCAAGTTCTTGTTAATTAATCTTTCCCAACCCCAAATTATCTTTTCCAAAATTAATTCGGAGTTAATGGTCCCTTTGGAAACATTAAAGAACAAGAATAGTTAAAGAAATACTAACTCACTTCATAAATATATAAAAATCATTCAATACATAAGCACAACAAGGTATTTAATCCACACTTTGAACATGAATATTTCCATAAACAAGGATTGGTGTTGGAAATAAATACTACACACTTAAATATTCAATACAAAGCAAGGAAATGAAGAAACAAACATAAATGGGTAAGAAATCCTTAACCACAAGCTTGAAATCTTCAAAACCTTAGCGTGTGTGCAAACCCTAGCTTCAAGACTTGTTCTCCCTTGTCTTCAAGACACAAATATGTTTTACAATTGCCAAAGATTAACCAAAGATGCTGAAAATGTCTGCTAGGTCGGGTATATGTGGGTTTTGGATTGAGAAATTGTGATTTTACACTTCTGTCCAGATCTGATGCCCAATGACCGCACCTGCAGAAGAATTCTCGCAGGTGCGGTTCCGCAGAAGCGGAAACCACACCGCAGGTGCGATTCAAAGTAACTCTATCCTTTTTTCGCAGATGTGGACCAAACTACTGCACCTGCGGTTCCGCAGGTTTGGAAACCACGTCGCAGGTGCGGCCTTGCACATTTGAGCCATTTACGCAGGTGCGACACAATTCTTCACAGGTGCGATGTCGCACCAGCGACCGTACATCCGCAGGTGCGGAATCACTGAAGGTTTTTGTGCTTTTTTCACCAATTTGTGCTCAAATCCACTTTAATTCAACGTCAATCACTTCATGGCATCATTTTCGTGAAATTCGAACAATACACACCATAAACGACCTCATGTTATCATTGAAGGATGCGAAATCTAACGAAAAGAGGTTAAAACGAGTGGTAAAATCACCACTCATCAACCCCCCCAACTTAAAGCTTTTGCTTGTCCTCAAGCAAATCAAAACCAACAACTCAATGAGGTTCTACCATTTAGAGCACAAGTTGTATTGCTATCACTTACAATCACATTCTCCAACTAAGCATTATACTTATGGATTTGGTTGGTACTAATAATTAGGCTCAAGTATGCATCTTACCCGAATAACTCCCTCATTCAAAAACAACTTCAAGAAGTGCAAGGGAGTTTCCGAATAATCAACTGATAAGAATAAGCCTCAAGAAGTGACTCAAACTCACTAGTCCACTACAAATGCTCAACTCACTCATTTCCGGATATATCAATTTCACCAATCCATCCTAATTCATGTTCCCTCACAAGAAAGAAAGTCCCAAAATCACCATATTTACAAGAACAACACAAGGGACAAATTCACAAAGATACTCACACTCACAAAGAATTTCAAGTGTTACAACAACTCATGCCATAAGCTTTCCCTTATTTTAATTCATCGCCTATTCAACAACATTCGGTTGGAGATCCCATAAGGACTTTTTAATCCTGTAATGTAGGTTTAGGGAAGGGTAGGATAAACATTTGGGATACAAGTGACTACACCCTCCTTAAACACTACTCACATTTTTCTTTCTTATTGCACTTTGTTTCTTTTCAAACCACATAGCCCTCATTGGCACCTAGTTACCAACATATAACCACCTTAAATACCTCTCTAATTTTCCTCAAGTCTCCATATATATATATATGTATATATCTTTTTCTTTTCTCTATATATTTTGTTTTTTCCTTTTTTTTTTTTGTATTTTTTTTGGGAGCTTGAATAATTTCAAGTGAATATTTTGAGGTTTATATTCTATACTCAATGTACAACCTTACAAATTTCCACTTTGACACCATACCCCCAACTTAGGGTTTTTGCCTCATTCTCAATATTCAAGGAGGGACGGGTACAAAAGAAGAAATTATTTTACAAAAGGGAAATATTTGTAATGAGGTGGCCTAAGAAAAAGTTAAAGGCTCAAATGGGGTAACTAGTGATAATATCTATACAATGGTGGCTCGAAAGGCTAAAGGGATTTTTCAAATAACACAAAGAATGCCTAAGGTCATTTCTCCAACCAAACGTAATTATCATTAGCATTGAAAGACCAACCGGGAAAGTTCTAGATGATAAAAGTAAGCGTAAGATTTATTTATACAAGCACTAACACACATGGTACATGAATTAATCAAGACGAATCAATTTCATTTTCTAATAGGAGTCTAGAGCAATATTTTTCAAACTAGTGGGCAGAGAGTCACTAAAAGAGCCAAATACTTGTTACAATAATTATTCTTCACCATGCAACTTACTTATTTTAATTCAAAACCGAAATTCGGAGGGGTATTCTTAATTCACATTTCACATACAAGAGACTTATTTTGTTAGTACCAAATAATCCAAAAGTCTCCTCCTAACAAAACAAGACTAATTCCCTTAAGAAAGTTGTCACGCCATCTATCATAGGGAAAAGTTACCCGGTTCACTTCAAAATTGTTCCTTGGGAAATAACCGTAGCATGAAGAAAATCCAAGGAAGTATTATTAAGGAAATAAAAAAAATTAAAGAACAAAACTACTAATAAAAATCTAACAACTAAAATAAAAGCAATTACTGCTAATAACACCAATCTACTAATGAAAATAAATAACACAAGAAAAAATAAAAATAGACTAATCACACCAATCTCAGCAAGAGCACATGATATCACAAAATAAGCCCGGCAATGGCACATAACATCCATACACAACAAATAAGCTCATAAACAATGTCATAAACAAGTTCATAAACAAAGTCATAATGGATACACTATGCCCCTAAAGCCACCCCCAACTAAAAATATTGCAGTGTCCCCACTACACAATATCGAAAGTAAAGAACATAGTTTGAGGGTCTCCCTGAGGTCTGTATCAGACTAGCAGACTGCAGGAGAAAAGGTTGGTCAGTGCTACTGAGAACTCTCGCCATTATCATACGCATCAACATCATCACAATCTGTCATGAACGAGTAGTCCTCACTGTCCTCATCATCCGCAACCGGTATTTTCCTGCTCGGCTGCCCCCACTTGAAGATCGCCTTTACACTCCTCCACACTTTGACCGGGAGTTTCCCCCTTTTTTTTTCTTGTCAAATGCCTCCTTAAGGTTAACATGTGCCTTGGCCAAGATGGTGTAGGAGGTGTCGAGTGTCGCGCCCCCTTTTTCCAACTCCTTTCAGGGTCGGTCAAGGGTTTTTGACATTGTTGGGACAACTAATTCCTTTTGGGAAAGGGGTTTGCATATTTTGAAGTGTCGCCACTTACCGATTTTAAGGTGCGTTAGGACACCTATTTGGGGGTTCATTTACAACTAAGTTTGACAACCAGAGACAGGGTAAGGGCTTGAAATTATCCTAAGAGGAAGGTGTTAGGCACCCCTCAGGATCCACAAGTGTGGTTCCCGCCCAAATAGCATTTGTGAATTTGTACAACTAGCAGGTAAAATATTAATGTCCAAATAGTAGGGGATTTTGAAATGTTCATAGACCAAGCACACATATGTTTGAAAATAGCTAATAGCTAATTAAATCTTGAAAAGGATTAGAGTCTAAGAATGTATATAGAGTAGGAGTATCCTAGGTTTGTTTGTAATATGGATCACATCAATGCAATAGCGGTATGACACTCCTCGATGAGGGGCTACACGTGGTATTAGTGCACCGGTCATCATATCCATATCTACCCTTTCCCACCCCGTGAAGGTAATTAGAGCGAGGGTTTGGTCACGACCTCTATTGCATGTTGTTACCCGTCCCTTCCTATTAGTCCCGGAGGAATTTAGGATTTCTATCCTATGAGGGAGGTTCTAGGCAGACCCTCAAGTTTTAAAGGTAAAATACTAAGGCGCCATATAGAAAAAAATAGATAGGACTGCAGATAGGGGAATAACATATAAACAGGAAAGGGCTCAAATACCTCCACAGATAATACAATGAATCTGCATGACTCAAACACAATTAAGGTCTTGGTTTTAATCCAGATCCTAAGCATGGTATCTAAGTGATAACAACATATTTATTGCATAACTCAGAGAGGAAGTCTTAATCCGTTTTTGCCTATTGATTTTAAGCATGCTGATAGTTAGACAGTGCACATGTAAGAAGCGCATTCCAGTTTTTAACAACCTTAATTACCTAAGGCTTTCCTAGGCGTGGCGTAATACTCAATTGTTACCAGAATTGTTTGAAAAATAGTGTAGGAGTTATTTTACCTAGATCATGCTGTTCTAGGTTGTAAGAGACACAAAATTGTTTGCCGGTCTGTTTAAAACATGGGAGGAGACTGTTTTATACCCTTTTCGTGCATCAGTAGTTTAATTAGGTGTGACTAAGCGAGTATGCAATGATTTTAGATGCTGATTCCTAAAGCAGAATTTCTAAATGCTTAACATAATCACAACATTATGCACAATTTCAGAATAGGCAAAAGTGGCAGTTTATTTTAATGCTGTTTATCCTAGAACAGGATTTCTAAGTACGTAGCATGGTTGTAGCATGATGAGAAATGAAAGCAATTTATATTAACATATTTATCCTAGAATAGGATTTTCTAAGTGATGGATAGTAGTACCAAATTGGGATGCTGAAAACAGTATATGTGAAGCCTAGGGAGCATGGTATCTAATGCATGGCATGCTTTGTGTGTGTTGTTCCTAAACATGAATTCTATTGCGCACAGAAAAAACGCAAACCTAGGAGCATGGTTTTTACCCTTGACTACACTACTGCATATATATTACCCTCCCCTTTTCACTATCCAACCCCAGAGTTATTTACAAATAGTTATTACAGACCGTTGAGCATGAATTACATAATTGAAATAAGGAAAATAAGAAGCTATTCTATAGGGAGCCTGAAGATAGGCCCAAAACCTCCAGAACCTCATTTCCATATGATATTTCACAGCCTTTCTCCTAATCCGGGTGTGTCAGAGTTCCCTAAGGACCTCAAGGGATCCCGGACAGTGCTCACACCCAGATTTCATAGCCATAGTAGAGTAAGTGTAGTGTGGAAAGGCCAGCCTTAGTGTGTCAGAGTTCAGAGGGAGCTCAAGGGTCCCAAAGCAGTGCTCACACAAAGGGGGCAGAACTTAAGGGTCTAAGAGTAGAGTGAGAGTGCTTGAAAACGTTTTGAAAAGCTTTGAGCAAGGAGGAATAGTTTTACACAAGAAAGACTGGTTTAAAGATGAGTTTTGCAAAAAGGACTTTATTCAATAAAACAGTTCGAAAAAGAGTAAGGCAATCAGAATAAACACATTCACATCTTAGGATCAGGACATCATACTAAGACAAGTTCAGCAACCACAAACAGGATAATGAGGGATTGGGGACAATTATAGAGCATATAGGGGTAAGCACATAGTAGGCAGAGATGAACATAGGTACTAAATCAGGGAAGTTCTAAAGGGATTCAAGGGGGTAGGCTACAGTAGGTATTTCAGAACCACAAAGAAAAAAGCAATCATAAATTGCAACTTACTTAGCATATAGAGTTTAGGCCAAGAATCAGAGAAGACTAAGTATTGCAGAGTCATAGTGAAGTATGCCAAAAGGGGTATCATAAGCATGCTGAGTTCTAAGGGTGGGGATATATAACATGCTGATAACATAAACATGTCAATCACAGGTTCCACAGCAAAACCATAAGTAAAAAGCAGACTAGAAATAGAATGAATTGTAGTAGTAAAGGAAACATATTGTTTTTGGTGCTTAAACTAAAATTATGACATACCAGTGAAGAGGACAGTAAACAAAGAATAGAGTATAGAAGAACACAATAGTTAGCCTTGGCTTGCAACCAGCTAACTTAGAACAGTATTAAGCTGCACAGAAAGAGAGAGTACAGAGTTTTTAGTTGTGAGAGAGAGCTACTGCACTTGTGTGTGTTCGTGTCTTATGCTAATGAAAGACAAACGCATTTATAGTTTTAAAACAGGTAGTCAAAATAAGGTAAACTAACAGTTCAACAGTAATTATAGAAGTACACACCAATTAGAATCAAATTAGTGTAAAGACTTCCTTCAATTAAGGAATCACATTCGATCAGTAATGGCCAGTGATAGAATAAGGAAAGAAAATCGTATGAGGCTGATTGTAGAACATACAGAAATAATATAAGTGTAAATTAGGTATAGGGCATGTAACTAAGGCCAAGTTCAGAAATTCTAATTAAGAAATATACATATGAATTATTTTGACAGTAACATTAGTTATGAAAATAAGGCAAGAGATAAATTTGAATTCCGTAAATCAGTAAGGAAGTCCTTGAGTGAGGTCTTAATTACGGGAAGTCAATATTTAATCAAGAAAAATATCACACGTTTAAGGGAAGACTCAAAAATCAGTAGAGAACATTGTGCAAAATTAGCGAAGTATCAATCATAGAGATTCAGGGATTCACAAATAGAAAACAATACTGAGTTTAGGGGAATTAGCATAAGCTTATGAGAATAGACATAATAACTCCTAATATACGAAAACCAGAAACCCTAACAGGCAAATACAAGGTAAAATCACATCAATCAGGGATTCACATAGAGCATGGCCTAATTAACAGAATAAATGTAGTATAGGCAGGAGAAGTGAAGGTTCAGCGACATTAATGAACAAAATCACATAATAGGCAGGAATAATTGCAGCAAGAAACCCTAACAAGCAAACATAGGGTAACAATTTGTAGAATCGCGGAGTACTCATGAGAAACAGTACATATAACAGAACATATCATCAAACAAACTCAGAACCCTTAGGAAAATTAGGGTTTTCAAAAAGAATAACTCGGATAGAGGAGAAAGTTTAAACAAACATTTAAACATAGTGAGAATCATAGATTAATACCAAAATCAGAAAGAAAAACATTTTGAAAAAGGCGTCAGGAACCCTAGTTTAGAAGACGAAGAGTCGTTTTAGGGAAAATCGGAGAACCTTTGAAGAAACAATAGAATAACTCATAACACACCTAGATCTATTGCAGATCTAGGAAAATCACATGTTAGTGATTAGGGTTTCATTGAGACAACCCAAAGAGAAAGAGAACCGGCTAAAGAACCACTGGTTCTAGCAAAAAATGAGGAAATCTTACTCGGACGGTCGTTGATGGCCGGAGAACATCTTGAAAGGCCATAGGTGGGAGTTGAACCGCTCCAGGTTCACTTGAGGACCTCCGGACAATGTCAAACCGACGTGGGAGGAGAGCCATATGCTAAGAGTGGGGAGAACCCCATGGTTTCCGGCAAGGGAGGTGGCCGGAGGAGGGAGACAGATCTTAACGGCAGGGAAGGTTCTAGAGAGAACCAAAGAGAGAGAGAGAGAGACGTGTGAGAGAAATGAAGCGGGGGAAAATGAGAGGGGGGTAGTCGTTTAGAGGTTAATTAAGGTAGGTAGAGATCTGGGCCGTTGATTTGTATTAATCAATGGCTCAGATTAAAGAGGGATTGGGTCGGGTAGGCTAGGCATTGGGCCTGGGGGTGTTTGGGCCGTTTAATTTGGGTTGGGGTCCGGGTAAAATTGAATTAAAAGTGGTTAGATGTTAAATACCCATAAAAAATAGATAAATAATTAATAAAAAATGGCTAATAATTATATAAAATGAAATTAAGTCTAAATAGATGAAATTAAAGTGATTAATTGGTATTATAAATATAAAATGACTGATTATCGAATTAAAATAGCATAAAATGTATAATTAGGCTATAATTGCAAAGTCAATGCAATTATGGCCAAATAATGCTAATTAGGCTAATTTGTGAAATAATTTGGCCTTAATAGGACCTAAAATGATATATTAAACCAAGACATGCTTTGAAGTTATTTGTAATGCAATTTATGGTTAGTTATTGGAGATAAAAAAAATACTGGATAAGTTGGAATAAATTAATAGAAATGTGGAAGAATTATAGAAAAATACCAATCATTATAAAAACTGATTTTGAAGGCATATATGCAAGTTTAAAAATAATTTGAGGAAAATTGGGTATCAACAGCTGCCCCTCTTTACCCGGGAAGGATGAAAGAGTTGTCGGGTAAAGATATGATGGCCAATTTTGACCGAGCGAAACTGTTTGAAGAGATTAAGGCCGCACCCTGGTTTTCGAGTTGCCTACATATCCCTGGTTTTAAAGGAAACAAGTCGTATGTAGTTCAGGAGCCATTGGCGAAGTATACCGATGGAGTTTTACAAGAACGGACGCAACATATAGGACTGAATGGACAAACGATTTACAGGGATGGTTAGGAGAACTGGAGCGGGACCGCTCCTGCTAGGGTGGTCGTTGCTTGCCTAACTACCTGCAAATAAGAAAATACAAGCATATATTGTGCGTAATTTAAACATGATGCAAATTCCCGTCGGACCATGAATACTGTCTTTGGACGGTTAAGGATGACGTCCTCAGACCATGATGTCCTGGGTCATGAATTTCTTGATGCAGGATTCGCAGGCCATGAAATGATGTTCTTGGGCCATGAAGATGTGCCTCTGAACCATGATGCCTTTGAATAATGATACGCGAAATTGAAAGAGATCCTCAGGCCATGACATGATGTTCTCGGGCCATGAAGATGATGCCACCGAACGATGATGCCTTTGGAAAGGTTGGCGATATTTTAGCCCATGAAAAATGCAGTAGTATGATGTTGACAAGATAGAGATTAGTCTTGCGAATTGAAGGGCAGAGCTTAGCCCGAAAGAAAAGTGAAGTAAATAATGCTTGAGACATCGCTTAGTCTTGAAAAGTAAATTGGAGGCAGAGCTTAGCCTCGGAAGGCAGAAAATTAGCCTTATGCAGATGGAGACAGTGCTTAGTCTCGGAAGGTAGAAAGGTAGCCTTATGAAAGAATACAGATGGAGACAGTGCTTAGTCTCGGAAGGCAAAATGGTAGCCTTATGCAAAGATGCGAATGTAGATGGAGACAATGCTTTGTCTCGGAAGGCAGAATGGTAGCCTTATGCAAAGATGCGAATGCAGATGGAGACAGTGCTTAGTCTCGGAAGGCTGAATAGTAGCCTTATGCAAGAATGTAGATGGAGATAGTGCTTAGTCTCGAAAGGCAGAATGGTAGCCTTATGCAAAGATGCGAATGCAGATGGAGACAGTGCTTAGTCTCGGAAGGCAGAATAGTAGCCTTATGCAAGAGTGCAGATGGAGACAATGCTTAGTCTCGGAAGGAAGAATGGTATCCTTATGCAAAGATGCGAATGCAGATGAAGACAATGCTTAGTCTCGGAAGGCAGAATAGTAGCCTTATGAACAAATGCGAATGCAGATGGAGGTAGAGCTTAACCTCGGAAGGCAGAATGGTAGCCTTATGCAAGAATTAAATAAACGACAATAGAAATTCTTAGCTGATAATAGATTGCAGTGTTGTGATCATTGGGAGCATTGTGATTGTGAAGCATCGTTTGTGTTGGTAATAGATGTCGGCATGTACGACGGGTTTGAGAATCGTGTCTTTGAACAATATATGTCCTTCGGGCGGATAATATGTTTTGGGCTTTTGCAATCTTTGTGCCTGCATCCAAAGAAAAGTCATGAGTTCTGTAAGGGGGAAGGTTAGTTCGTATCCCTACTAGATTTGCTTGGCTCATTCGGCTTGATCTGATGATACCGTTCGTGTCATTGGGGTAGCGTTTTCTAAACAAAGCTTTTTCAAGAATAAGTATGCATGATTTTGTAAAAGTATAAACATATAATCTAAAATAATTTTAGATGAATTGACGACCGTGACATGGTTCAAGACATTGCAACCCCTCCTGCTATAGAATTTTGAGGGTCCTCCTCAAAATTCTGCCCCAGTTTGACGGGTTGATGTTTCTGACTGCTGCTCGTGCGGCGATCGGCTGAACTTACCTTCAGAATTTTGAGGGTCCTCTCACAATTCTGCCCCAGTTTCCAATTGCGGGGAAAAATGAAATTTTTATTTAATTGTGACCGAACCCATAGGGCTGCCTACGTATCCCCTCTTAAACGAGAATCAGGTCAGGCGTAGTTCAATATACATCATTGAGGAGAGCATAGAAAGTTATACATAGTATCACTTTACTGCATTTGAATTGATTGGCTTTGGCCAGACTTCTCCGTCCATCTCGGCAAGTATAAGTGCTCCTCCTGTCAGCACTCGGGGAACCATGTACGGACCTTGCCAATTGGGAGAGAATTTCCCTTTGGCTTCATCTTGATGTGGAAAGATCTTCTTCAACACCAGCTGCCCCGGTGTCAACTGTCTTGGCTTGAATCTTTTGTTGAAGGCTCTGGTCATTCTATTTTGATAAAGTTTACCATCACATACGACATTCATCCTTTTTCTGTCTATGAGGGCTAGTTTCTCATAACAGCTCTTTACCCATTCTGCATCGCTGAGCTCAACTTCTTGTATAATCCTTAAGGAAGGAATTTCAACTTCGGCGAGAATAACGACCTCTGTACCATAAACCAGCATATACGGAGTTGCCCCGGTTGATGTGCGACTGTGGTGCGGTATCCCAGTAGAGCACAGGATAACTTCTCATGCCATTGTTTGTGCCTTTCTATCATCTTCCTCAATATCTTCTTGATATTCTTATTGGCGGCTTCTACAGCTCCATTCATCCGAGGTCGGTAGGCTGTGGAATTCTTGTGTTTGATTTTAAAAGTCTCACACATAGCCTTCATTAGGTCACTGTTGAGATTAGAACCATTATCGATGATGATTGACTCTAGGACTCCGAATCGACAAACAATGCGGTCGCGGACAAAGTCGACCACGACTTTCTTAGTTACTGCTTTGTAGGAGGCCGCTTCGACCCATTTGGTGAAATAATCAAGGGCTACTAGGATGAACCTGTGTCCGTTGGAGGCAGCAGGCTCGATTGGTCCAATAACGTCCATTCCCCAAGCGGCGAACAGACCCAACGAGCTTGTGGCATTAAGCTCGTTTGGAGGTACCTTTATCATGTCTGTATGTATCTGACAACGATGGAATTTCCGGACATACTGGATGCAGTCCATTTCCATAGTCATCCAAAAGTAACCAGCCCAAAGTATCTTCTTTGCTAAAACAAAACCATTCATATGCGGGCCGCATGTCCCAACATGAATTGCCTCTAGTAGCTTGGATGCTTCCTTTGCGTCGACATATCTTAATAGTCCCAAATCGGGAGTCCTCCTATACAAGATTCCTCCGCTGTGAAAGAAGTTGTTGGATAATATCTGAAGCGTGCGTTTCTGAGTAGGATTTGCAAGCTCTGGGTACTCTCCTTTCGCCAAGTATTCCTTGATGTCATGAAGCCAAGGCTTTCCGTTTGCTTCTTCTTCGACATGGGAACATTAAGTTGGTTGGTTATGGATATTCACTGGAATGGGATCAATGAAATTCTTGTCTGGATTCTGAATCACAGAAGACAGAGTGGCCAATGCATCGACAAACTCATTTTGGATCTCGGGGACATGTCGGAATTCCGTCTTTGTGAACCTCTTTCTCAATTCCTGCACGTGGTGCAGATACGACATTATTTTGGAATTCTTGGTAGCCCATTCTCCTTGTACCTGATGTACCAGCAAATCTGAGTCACCAATCACTAACAGCTCCTGGATGTTCATGTCAAGGGCCATGTTGAGCCCTAATATACAGGTTTCGTATTCCGCCATATTGTTGGTGCAGGGGAATCTAAGCTTAGCAGATACCGGATAATGTTGACCAGTTTTCGATATCAGGACAGCTCCAATGCCGACTCCCTTGAAATTCGCCGCTCTATCGAAGAACATTCTCCCACCGTCATAGGACTCTGCAATATCTTCTCCAATGAATGATACCTCTTCATCGGGAAAATACGTCTTTAGGGGTTCGTATTCTCCATCCACAGGGTTTTCAGCGAGGTGGTCTGCCAATGCTTGACCCTTGACTGCTTTCTGGGTCACATAGGTAATATTGAACTCACTCAGCAGGATTTGCCACTTGGCCAGCTTGCCAGTTGGCATGGGCTTCTGAAAGATGTATTTTAAGGGATCCATCCTCGATATAAGATATGTTGTGTAGGCACAGAAGTAATGTCTCAACTTCTGATCTACCCAAGTCAAAGCACAACAGGTGCGTTCCAATAGAGAATATCGAGCCTCGTACGGAGTGAACTTCTTGCTCAGATAATAAATAGTTTGCTCCTTCCTTCCTGTTTCATCGTGCTGCCACAAAACACAGCCGAAAGCTCCATCTAACACTTCAAGGTAGAGCAGTAAAGGTCTACCTGGTTCAGGTGGTACTAGGACTGGTGGTGTTGACAGATATTCCTTAATTCTGTCAAAGGCCCTTTAGCAATCATCGGTCCACTTGGTTGCGACATCTTTCTTCAGCATCTTGAAGATAGGCTCACATATAACTGTAGACTGTTCTATGAACCGGTTGATGTAGTTAAGCCGTCCTAGAAAACTTATCACATCTTTCTTGTTCCTTGGTGGTGGTAGTTCCTGGATGGCTTTGACTTTTGACGGATCCAGTTCTATTCCTTGACAACTTACAATGAACCCGAGCAGTTTCCCAGTAAGCACCCCGAATGCACACTTTGCGGGGTTTAGTTTCAGATTGTATTTCTGCAATCTATTTAAGAACTTCCTCAGATTTTCTATGTGGTCTACAACTTTCTTGGACTAGATGATAACATCATCCACGTATACCTCAATTTCCTTGTGTATCATATCGTGGAAGATAGTGGTCATAGCTCTCATATAGGTGGCCCCTGCATTCTTCAGGCCGAACGACATCATCTTATAACAGTATACTCCCCACGGTGTAATGAAAGCCGTTTTCTCAGCATTTTTTTCATCCAACCATATCTGATGATAACCAGTGAAGCAATCCACGGATGACTGTAGTTCATGCTTGGCGCAATTGTCAATTAGGATGTGTATGTTCGACAAAAAGAAATTGTCTTTCAGACTGGCCCGATTGAGATCCCGGTAGTCGACACAGACTCTACCTTCTCATCTTTCTTAGGTACTAGCACAATATTAGCTAACCAGGTCGGGTACTCAACTACCCTGAGAACCTTGGCGTTGATATGCTTGGGATCTTAGATGATGTACCAAGACAATGCATCTCCTTTCAAGCTCCTCATGAACAGCTTCATGCGGATTCTCTCATCTTTCCACACTCCAACCAGCTTGTCGCAGTAGGTCCTCAGATGGACCCTTGGATCACCTATACCATCAAACATTTCGAACTTAGGAGGTTTGTACCCCTCCGGCAGTTCGACATCGGGCTATATGCAGATATCCTCATAATTCAGCCCCTCGGTTCCTTTGCTTCCCTCAACGCCCTGAACCCGGCTGGTCAGCTTCTTAAGTTCTTCGGCCAAGTTCCTGATAAGCAGATCCTTTTCGTCAGACTCAGGTGTATATGAAATAGGCTGAGTGGAATGTGGCATAGTCTCCATGTAGATAGGATTGTGGTGATGGCCTGGTGCATGGGTGTAGAAATGGTCGTTTGTGGAGTTCTGAGGTTCTGGGATAAGTAGTGGAGTGTTATTAGAAGTACGACAGGTATTACATTGTGTTGGAACAATTTGGTTCTTTGGTGGAGTAGTGTGAGCTGCAGGATGATTTTGTTGTTTCAGGATGTTCTGAGGAGGTGTAGGATTCTGGGCGTTAGAGAGGTTGACGTCTGGGACACTGAGGGTGAATCACAGGTTTGCCAAATTTCGAACCTGATCAAGCTCCTCTTGGAAATTCAATAATTTCTGTTCAAGTTGTGACATATTCTCGTTTGGAACCCAAATACCCTGGCCATCAATGGCCTCTACCCGTTCAACTGTGTTTTCCTTCTTGATGTTGCCTGAATCTTCCATTTTCTTTTTGCCTTTGTTCTTGCCTTTGGGAGGACTAGGAGGAGGAGAGGGTGGAGGGCCCCTGGATATTGTGAGATAGGACGATGATGCAAGAGTGCACGAACCAACCTTTGGGGAGGGGAATAAAAAGAAAGAAAACAAAAAACAAAAACAAAAAGGTAATCAAGTCAGTGAGGTTATGAAAACATATTGCGATATTAAACACATAGTGCAAGAATGTAAGGCGTGTCCTATTTTGGAAACCTCAGTGTGCCCGAGGTAGGCCTAGCGACAAATTGATTTGGAGAACTTGAAATGCTAAATGTCTCATTTCATTGATAAAAATAGACGAATCCCATAATTGCAATGGCTTTGCAATTATAGCCTAATTATACATTTTATGCTATTTTAATTTGATAATAAGTTATTTTATATTTTTAATACCAATTAATCACTTTAATTTCATCTATTTAGCCTTAATTTTATTTTATATAATTATTAGCCATTTTTATTAATTATTTATCTATTTTTATGGGAATTTAACATCTAACCACTTTTAATTTCAATTTTAATTCAATTTTACCCGGACCCCAACCCAAATTAAACGGTCCAAACACCCCCCAGGCCCAATGCCTAGCCTACCGGACCCAATCCCCCTTTAATCTAAGTCGTTGATTAATTCAAATCAACGACCCATATCTCTACCTACCTTAATTAACCCCTAAACGACTACCCCCCCTCTCATTTTCCCCCGCTTCATTTCTATCACTCGTCTCTTTCTCTCTCTCTGGTTCTCTCTAGAACCTTCCCTTCCGTTGAGCTCTGTCTCCCTTCTCCGGCAACCTCACTTGCCGGAAACCATGGGGTTCTCGCCACTCTTAGCCTATGGCTCTCCTCCCATGCCGGTTTGACACTGTCCTGAGGTCCTCAAGTGAACCTAGAGCTGTTCAACTCCCACCTATGGCCTTTCAAGCCGTTCTCCGACCATCAACGGTCGTTCGAGTAAGATTTCCTCATTTTTGGCTAGAACCAATGGTCTTTAGCTGGTTCTCTTTCTCTTTGGGTTGTCTCTATGAAACTCTAATCACTAGCCTCTGATTTTCCTAGATCTACAATAGATCTGAGCGTGTTATGAGTTATTCTATTATTTCTTCAAAGGTTCTCCGATTTTCCCTAAAACGACTCTTCGTCTTCTAAACTAGGGTTCCTGACCCCTCTTTCAAAACGCTTTTCTTTCTGATTTTGGTATTAATCTATGATTCTCACTATGTTTAAATGTTTGTTTAAACTTTCTCCTTTATCCGAGTTATTCTTTTTGAAAACCCTAATTTTTCTAAGGGTTCTGAGTTTGTTTGATGATATGTTCTGTTATGTGTACTGTTTCTCATGAGTACTCCGCGATTCTACAAATTGTTACCCTATGTTTGCTTGTTAGGGTTTCTGGCTGCAATTATTCCTTCCTATTATGTGATTTTGTTCATTAATGTCGCTGAACCTTCACTTCTCCTGCCTATACTACATTTATTCTGTTAATTAGGCCATGCTCTATGTGAATCCCTGATTTATGCAATTTTACCCTGTATTTGCCTGTTAGGGTTTCTGATTTTCGTCTATTAGGAGTTATTATGTCTATTCTCATAAGCTTATGCTAATTCCCCTATACTCAGTATTGTTTTCTATTTGTGAATCCCTGAATCTCTATGATTGATACTTCACTAATTTTGCACAATGTGCTCTACTGATTTTTGAGTCTTCCCTTAAACGTGTGATATTTTCCTTGATTAAATATTGACTTCCCGTAATTAAGACCTCACTCAAGGACTTCCTTACTGATTTCCGGAATTCAAATTTATCTCTTGCCTTATTTTCATAACTAATGTTATTGTCAAAATAATTCATATGTATTTTCCTCAATTAAAATTTCTGAACTTGGCCGTAATTACATGCCCTATACCTATTTACACTTATACTATTTTCGTGCTACAATCAGCCTCATACGATTTTATTTCCTTATTCTATCATTGGCCATTACTGTTTCACAGCTCGGTATGCCATTTTTAATCATTTTTTGTCCATTAGGATTCAATTATTTCACAAATTAGCCAATTGGGTATCCTTTAATTGTAATTACAGTAATTTTGCAATTTATAGCCCAATTGGATACTTTAATTCGAAATTATTCATTTTTTATATTTAATATTTAATTACCTTAATTTCATTTATTTAAACTCAATTTCATTTTTTGTACAATTATTGGCTGTTTATTTAATTATTTATCTATCTATTGGGTATTTAATATCTAGCCACTTTTATTTAAAATCTAGCTTATTTAATTAAATACCCAACCCAAACCAATCAAATACCCAGCCCCAACCTTTTATTAACCCGACCCATTCCCAATTTAATTTGAGCCGTTGATCAAATCAGATCAACGACCCAGATTATACCTTCCTAAAATATCTCTAACCAACCCCCTCCCTTTCGCCTCATTCCTTCGAGACAGTTCCTCTCTCTATCTCTCTCTACGACTCCCTAGAAGTCTCTTGGACTTCATCTTCTCCGATGGGGTTCTGGTCGTCTTCTCCGGTGGATTTTCACCGGAACCTTGATTCTCTATCATCTCTTGGTCATCTACCCACCTTGCACCGATCCAGTGATACCTTAGGGTCCTCAGATGAACCTGGAGCGGTTCACTCACCTCTCTTTGGGTCTCTTGCCATTTTCCGGCCACCCCCCGACCGTATGAGTAAGTTTGCATCTGAAATCCCTGCTTTAGGTTCTGAACCTGAGACTTTAGTTGTGTTTGAGACATGCCATCTTAAGTGTTTATTTGTGGAGGGATGTATGATCCCCCTTAACTGTTTATGTAAATCCCTTACGTGCAAGTCCTAATTGTTTTATCTGTCGCTTAGAATTTTACCTTTGAAACCTAGGGGTTTAGCCCAGTACTCACCTTGTAGGATTAGCAGTCCTAGACACCTCCGAGACTTATAGAATGGAACGGGTAATGGCACGCAATAAGCTTTCGTGACCAACACACGCGTTTCTAAATGCCTTTGCGGGGTGGGAAGGGTAGAATGCGGATATGATGACCGGTGCGCTAATACCACGCGTAGCTCTGACTATCGGGTTTTGCATTGATATGATCCGTATCACTTCAAACCTAGGATAATTCTCTCAAATGTTTTACCCTAATGTTTTTTTCAAAACCTTTAATAAAGATTTTATACTTGTTTGAAATCCCTTCTTACATGTGCCTTGTTTGCTATTTGTTTACCGTCTAAATTCACAAAATTACTTGGCTGGGACCCACAGTTGTGGATATTGAGGGGTGCCTAACACCTTCCCCTTAGGATAACTTCAAGCCCTTACCCAATCTCTGGTAATACAAACTAGTTTATGAGTTAGTTATTCTGGGTGCCCTAACGCACCGGGTCATAGATGAGAAGGACGAAGCGCAAGTTAAATTCAACAGTCTACGCAAGAGGCTCCGTGAATGTGAAGATAATCATCATCAGATACACGAGTCTAGCAGAAAGCTGATTGAGGAATGGAAAGATATGGCTATCAGCTCAAACAAGAGGCTAGGGTACTTGGAGCGAGGTATAGTCGAGCTGGAGGAAAAGTTCATCAAGAGGATCGAGGACTGCAAAAAGGATGAAGGAGCCGAAGGAGGATATCTAGCTAGGACCTACTTGCTGCTGGGACTTCGCGAGTTGGGAAAGCTGATTGAAGGGAGCAGGAATGCCGAATCTGGGGAAGGTCCTTCTGGGACCAAGTAGATAGGGGTGTCTTTTATTTTATCTCCTTTGATGTAATAAGGCCATTGGCCATTAGTGACTTTTATTTTTTCGCATATTTAGAGTCGTTTTTATCATCAATAAAATGAGGCATTTAGCATTTCAAGTTCTCCAAATTAATTTGTCGCTAGGCCTACCTCGGGAACAACAAGGTTCCCCAACTTAGGATGCATTTTACATTTTCGCATTACGTGTTTAAATTACCGCAATATTATTTATAATCCTCACTGATTTCGTTACCTTTTGTTTTTCCTTTATTTATTATTCCCCTCCCCAAAGGTTAGTTCGTGCATTCTGGCATCATCAGTCTATCGCACAAGATCCAAGGGCCCTCCTTCTAGTCCTCCCAGGGGCAAAGACAAAGGCAAAAGTAAGATGGAAGAGTCTAGCGACACCAGACAAGAGAATATGGTTGAGCAGGTAGAGGCCACTGATGGCCGGGGTATTCAGGTTTTTCATGAGAACATGTCACCACTGGAACAAAAGCTGCTGAAATTTCAAGAAGAACTTGATCAAGTCCGGAATCTGGCCAATCTGTCTTTTTCCCTCAACGTCCCTGACGTCACCCCTACACCTCCACAGAATATCCCAAAACAGCCAAATCACCTTGCACTTCATCGTCACGCCACTCCCCCAAAGAACCAAACTCTCCCAGCACAGTGCAACACTTGCCACAACACTCCACCTCCACCCCCGGGACCTTAGACACACACAAAAGATCACCCCCTTGCCTACAACAATCCCATCTACGTGGAGACTGTGACTCACTCCACCCCACCTGTCACACATACATCTGAGTCCGGTGAGAAGGACCTGCTTATCAACAATCTGGCTGAGGAACTTAGGAAGCTGACTAGCCGAGTCCAGGGTGTTGAAGGAGTCAAGGGGATCGAAGGTCTGAACTATGAAGACTTACCTGATGAAATGAGAGTTAGGGATTTACTTGCACGACATCCGCACCTGCGACAATATAGCCGCTTCTGCGGAAACTTAATCACACCTGCGAGAGATCCCCCACCGGCGCATTTTAAACCGCTTATGCGAAGGCGCACCTGCGGATTTTCTGACCGCATGTGCGAAAATGCTTGGGTTCAACAAGACATTTCTGGGCAGCCACTGTTTTGGCACATTCCGCTCTAAAAAATTTCCCAACTTAGCTCCAAAAAATCTGAAACTTGGAAGATTAGTGCAAAATAATATACTAAGATATTCTAGAAAAGAAAATTTAAAAAACTACCAAGAATTTTGAAAACGATGGGTTGCCTCCCACCAAGCGCCGCATTTAACATCGTGGCAAGACGCAAGTCAACTTTACCACTTTTCTCGCCACTTGCACGATATGAACCGAGCACCTAGCTTGGAATCAAGTTTGTGACCACAGGCGGTGGGGGTGGTAAATAGATGATCAAGCCAAGCCTTAATTTCTTCATTTTGCACTTCTTGGCTTTCATGTGGGGTATGTCATTTTGTTTTCTTGTTCCCTCAAATTGTAAAATGTATGGTATGAGTTTTTCCTCCTTGCAATCCTTCATTGATTCGTGTAGTTCAACTTCCATATCACCACACAATTCCAACATTGAAAAATTCTTGGAATATGACTTCAAACCTCCAACTTGCAATTTTTCCCGGATTTTGACATCCTCTTTTTCCCCCAGACTATAGTCAATTTCAACAACATTTTCAATCACCCCGGTTGACTCTAATCCAATATTTTCTTCGGCATCAATAATACTCATGGAGTCGGTTGGCTGTTGTTCAAGTCTTGATCCCTCAAAGTAAAGCTCACTTTCTTCCTCGGAATTGGACTCTTCTTGGTTTCCTTCCACACTTTCATATTGAGAGGCATAGTGAGCCTCCATCAATGCTTTTATTTGATCCTCCAAAGTGCGGATATGCTCATCATTTTTAGTCACATTATGTTTCAAGTCCTCGAGTGCAAAGTTGTGCTTTTCCTCACTTTCAAGAATGGCCTCCAACATGAGCATCATCCTCTCATTTTGAGCATTTGAGAGTTCTTCATGGTTTTGATCAAGTGCCAAAGAAGGATTTTCAACTTCAACCTCCAAGGAAGGTTCTTGGCTATCACTCAGCTCCAATGCCTTTTGAACCCTTAAGGCTTCAATCATTTCATCCATTTGTGAGTGCAACCTTTCAAGTGCCAATTCATTTTGGAGGTTATTCTCCAAAAGCTCCTCCAAGGGACTTTGCTCTTGGTTTCCTTCTTCAAGTAAACACTCCAACATGAGCTTGAACTCTCCATTTCGGCCATTCTCAATTTCTTCCACTTCCTCATCCCTAAATTGTTTATCACAAAAAGTAGAATCATCATAGCGGGGGATCGGGGAAGTAATGGACAAATACACACAATCATACCAATGACCATTTTGGCAACCACACCTATCACAAATACTCCACTCTTGGGCTTGAGATTGTGCGCACAATCCATCCCCGGGAGAATTTAAAATTTTTTGCCACGAGTGTGGTCCTCCACAATAAGGACAAGGGTCATCAAAGTATGAACACCTACCATCCGACCAATCTTCATTATATGATGCCATTTTTTATTTTTATTTCTAAAAACAAATTAAGAAACTAAACAAGAAACAAACAAGAAAAATAATTTATACAAATATTCACAAGTTTGAACGAAAGCACTTATGCTTATTTCTCAAACAACCTAAATTACGCCAATTGTTCCCCGACACCGGCGCAAAAATTTGATACGCTCAAATTACACCTTAAAATAGTGTAAGCGGTCGATGTCAAATAAAGTAACCCAACTATGTTGGAGTCGAATCCCACAGAGAATAATATCAAGGCGATTAGGAATGTAAGAGAATTATTACTTATCGCGCAATGCTAGACACTTAGAATTTTGTTTAGAAAATGTTTATAACTAAATGCAAAAATGTAAACTAAACTAGAAAGCAAGTAAAATGATCAATGGCTACAAGAAGAATGCATCGGGAATTACACTCAAGTAACGATCCAATGTATTTCACGATTTTACAAATATGAGTGAGTTTATGGTAATTAGCCACGGATAATAATTCTTAATTAGCTTCTTCCGAAGATTAACAAGACTTCCTAATTGAATTATTCCTAACCCAATTAAGAGATTAAGGACACCCAAATATGGCTACAAGTAGCTCAATCCTATTCCTAGGTGGAATCTATAAAATGAGGGTTATAACCTCAAGTTCTTGTTAATTAATCTTTCCCAACCCCTAATTATCTTTTCCAAAATTAATTCGGAGTTAATGGGCGAGTCCTAGGGTTAGCTAATCCCTTTGAAAACATTAAAAAACAAGAATAATTAAAGAAACACTAACTCACTTCATAAATATTTAAAAATCATTCAATACATAAGAACAACAAGGTATTTAATCCACACTTTGAACAAGAATATTTCCTTAAAGAAGGAATAGTGTTGGAAATAAATACTACACACTTAAATATTCAATACAAAGCAAGTAAATGAAGAAACAAACATAAATGGGTAAGAAATCCTTAACCACAAGCTTGAAATCTTCAAAACCCAAGTGTGTGTGCAAACCCTAGCTTCAAGACTTGTTCTTCCTTGTCTTGAAGACACAAAAATATGTTTTACAATTTCCAAATATTAACCAAAGATGCTGAAAATGTCTGCTAGGTCGGGTATATGTGGGTTTTGGATTGAGAAATTGTGATTTTACACTTCTGTCAGATCTGATGCCCGATGACCGCAGGTGCGGTTCCGCATAAGCGGAAATCACACCGCATGTGCGATTCCAAGTAACTCTATCCTTTTCCGCAGATGCGGGCCAAACTACCGCACCCGCGGTTCCGCAGATGCGGGCCAAACTACCGCACCCGCGGTTCCGCAGGTGCGGAAACCACGTTGCAGGTGCGGCCTTGCACAGTTGAGTCATTTACGCAGGTGCGACACAATTCTTCGCAGGTGCGATGTTGCACTAGCGACCATACATCCGCAAGTGCGGTATCACTGAAGGTTTTTGTGCTTCTTTCACCAATTTGTGCTCAACTCCACTTCAATTCAACGCCAATCACTTCATGGCATCATTTCCCTGAAATTCGAACAATACACACAATAAACGACCTCATGTTATCATTGAAGGATGCAAAATATAACGAAAAGAGGTTAAAACGAGTGGTAAAATCACCACTCATCACCTTCTGCATTTGAGTATCTCGTACGTTGTTCACCTTTACCTTACTTATCTTAAATTCTCGCATCACATCTTCTATCTCTTTCATGACCTCCCTTCCACATAGGTGTGATTCACATCCACAACTTGAATCTCTATTATAATACTTGCACCTTTGGTGCATACACAATCTGGTGGGAGCCCCATACTGACTTCTTATAAGGCTGGTACTCTTCTAACTGGCTTTATTGTAGAGCCATTATCGAATATGTCTATTGTACCATCTCTCTTGCACCTCTGATACTAAGAGTGATTTTGTAATGTTCTCAATCACAATTTCTATAATTTTTCTAGGTCCAATAATCAGAATCCTAATTTACTTAGTTGATGTAACTCTTTAGTTTCCGCTCCCCTCTGATCAACCTTTATGTAGGCTTAAACTATCTTCTGATCGGCATCTCCTGGTATTAGTTATTACTTTATCCTTTCATGGGCGCTATGGAATATCCATGATACAATCTTTTAACAATTCAATCTTTTGTCTATGACCTGAACTCAATTCTTTCTTTTCACTTATACTAGAGTCTTCTACGATTGTATGATTATCAACATATATGTTGCATGGATAATACTTCTAAATCTTAAGTGTGTTCATAATGTAACTAACTCTGGATCATTGATCAAATAATTTTTTTCATTCCTTCTCAACTTTCTTTAAACGTAATCAATTATTTTTCCTGGTCTTTCTGCCCCCTTGTTGTGTGAATACTTAGCTTATCTTTATTCCCACGCATGCTGGAATATTTGTGCAACTCATATGGTCTTGAATATTACTTTTGGTTTCATTTCCTGCTCATTAGCCACAATAGGTGACACTTTTTAATGGAGTGCATACAATGTTGTAGTGAGACTGCTATTACAATACCATTTCTCCTTCAAGTTACTATGCTTAGGTTGAAGCCTTATTCCTTATTTCCTTAGCTAATCGTTCGTTGTAGTACTTAGGGAGGACCCTCTGACTCTTGTGAAGCTGTGAGCTTATTAAATCGTATTCTTGACGGAATTTTTGATGTCCTTCATCGCCTATAATTATCCGTAGTTACTTATCTCCACGACCTTGTACTTGTAGGGTTTGCTTCTGAACTGATATTTTGCCTGTCTTCCCAGTGGCATTCTCTTTTATTTCCGTAATACTCATATGGTACCTTTAACTATCCCAACGCTTATCTGAATATTTATCAAGGATCATGATATCATTATCTGCGAGACTGGATTTGCTATGTTGGGGTTCACTATGTTTATCTTGTACGATCTGCTGATTTGTCTAAATCCTCTTGTCTCGCCATAACTAAGTTCTTGCAAAATTAACTACTAACTACTCGTTGTTCCATACTCATATCTATATTCCGCATAATCTTTCTTGTGTTATTTCTTTTGTATTAACTTACCTCTCACACTGGCTCCTTATTTATTAATAACATCCCATGCAGGAATCCTTACTTCCATTCCTTGACGTCGTGCTTGCATAATGTTCTGGAATCGTAGCATATCTGTAGGATTTGAATAAGTGAAATCTCATTCCTTTCTCTTTTTTTATCGCATTCTTCCTTTACCATTCCATAATTACTAGAACCACTTAATTTTTCCTTAATGCCACATCACTCCATATTCCCCCCTTTAGGGGAGTACTAAGAGTTGGAGCTACGACGATCTACCTATAGATGTTTTACCTCTTTATCTTTGGCCACTTTTCACATCATCGATGATCCTTACTCGTCTTGCGGTAATCCTTCTATACCAAGGATAACGAAATTCCTTACTCACGAGGGTGACACTTAGTATAACTAGCACATACCGTCCCTTATGCTTCACTTTGCTCACATTGCTTGCTTTAGGGAAGCATTTTTCTGAATGACCATTCTCTAAATTTCTCATGAATCTTCTTCTGTTGTCCATTCTATTATCGCCGAAACGAAATATGAAATTCTCATGATGTCAACCATTATCAAATCATTCAGTCCCTAATTTATGTTTAGTTTATCTTGTTCACCAACCCATATTGATTTCTATTACTCTGGGGTCTAACATTTCCTTCTGGTAGTCGCGTTGGAGTCAGGAACTAATTTCTCGAAATTAGGATATGACTTTATGACATATACTCTTTTGTTGCCTCAAGGCCTGTCATCTCTCATTTTTCCTTCACTTGACTATAGACTCTGTAATACTGTCATCTTTTTGATCTACCGTTGTCATCCATGTATCAATTCTTACTCATAATGCTTCTTTAACTCTCTTCTTACTTCTCGCTAACATCTATGTTTATCACTTTGTTCTGAAAACTCGAACAAGACATTCTTTTGCTTTTAGCTCCCCTTGATCCATCCATTGCTCTTCTAATTGCCTAACATTCTTTCTCTACTAGGAACGAGAGCCACACTAAGGTAATATTTATCCCTTCAAGGCTTCCAGTGCCTATCTTTGTAGTACTGATATCTAGCTGTACTAATTTAGAGTGCACCATCTGGGTATCTCACAAGGAGATCTATTAGCACATTTTCAATATCCTTAGGAAATGTCAGATAATGCTAACAATCCATTCAACATTTTGGGTTACTTTAACCCCAGCTAGATCCTGATATTCTGTCCTTCTCTTAAACTATATTTGTTGGCTCCCATGGAGCATAACTGAGATCGGTGTGACTAATTTTACATACCTCTGTTACAATTTAAGGTAACTCAAAATTCTTATATTTCTCTGCTTGAATTGTAAATTCTGTTAATCTTCATTAATTGAGTACTTTGTACCCTTCTTCACCTTGCTTCTTTTACTTGTTGAATCTTGTATCTACCTTCTGAATCTCCCGTTACTTTTTACATATTGGTGGATAGATATTCATGCCTTAGGGATCCTTTTATAGAAGCTCGCACGTCTTAGTACACACATGACCTGCTGAAGACCTTACATTTACTCATCATAAGCATGATGCAAAATCGAGTTCCTCTGACTCAACTCTTCCACAACCGCATTCAATATCTTTGCAACCGTTTTGAGAGAGCGCAAAACTCTAACTTGAGTAAGTGCCAGCCAGGCAAAAGGGTTAGCCTGAAGTGGTGGTTTAGCCAAAGGGGGAACGTGCAACGGCCGCTCTTGGCCATTCCACATGCTGCCTAGCAGAGACGTGGTTATCTGAAGTGGATTATCTCTTTTGTAGTAGATGTCGAACCTGTTGTGCCCCATTGACTAAGAAGGGGGCGGACACAGTAGCTACATGGACCCCTTCCTTTCTGTTGTTGCCAGCGCTTTCCAGGGCCGAGCCGGAATTATTTATTATAAAGGGCAGGCAAAGCCCGAAGGCAGCTATCCCAATAGGAAGGGGGAACGAGGAGAGGGCCCGACAATCATACCACGGTGGTCCCCCGCTAGCTAACATAGAAAGAGATTCCCGGAAGGAGGAGTAGGAGCTAGCTTTAGGGGTGGAATCGAATGATTACGAGATAAACAATGAGACAAAGGAGAGCATAATAAATGTCCGGAGGACAGAACAAAATCTTGAATTCCCGGTTTCCTTTGCCAATAGACCAATCAATGGTGCTCTATCGGAGCTATCTTTCCAGATGTAGGTATCGCTGTATTACGAACATAATAGAATTTAGGAATCTGAATTATTACAAGAGAGCTCTACCAAACGATCTAGAGTAAGAAGAAAGAGTGACCATCCTAAATGCCTATAAACAAGACTCTACTAGACACGACTTGTAGACTCCCTAGGATAGAACTACTCTGATACCACTTTTGTCACGACCCAAACCGATGGGCCACGACGGTCACTCGGTGCCTTACCAATCGAATACCAACGTAACATATCTTTCTTATCGTACTATCATCGGGAACTTGGACAACATGGCCATATCTCGTAATGTATAACTATAAGTAGGAAAGCACTATATCAATGAACCATCTTTCTTAAAACATGAATACAAATGGGCTATTAAGACCTCTATAATACTGTACAAAATGAACCTATGTCTATAAAGCCTCTAAGAGTATTTGACACTAAATGGGACAGGGTACCGGCCTACCTATAAGTCTGTAGCAAAATTGTGTCACGATGACTCAGACTCGGCTGCACTCCGAATGAGGTGAAGTATTACTAATCCTTCGTTGAATGCTAACCTCGCCTACTATGAGGTCTCGTCAAACTGATTGGCTATACCTTCAGGAATGAATGCAACGTCCCCAACAAAAGGATGTTAGTACGAACAATGTACCGAGTATGCAAGGTAATAAAATAACTAAAAGCTGAAACTGAAGTGAAAATATAATAACTGAAAGTAACTGGGAGTCAAAGATGATCTGGAGATATACTAACCTGCTGATACTGACTCAACTCTCTCAATATAGTAAATAAAATAGATTACTGTCCCTATAAGGCTCGGAATGTGTAACCGCTTTGCCGTAGTAGGCTCGCTCATAGGCGCTCGACCATATTAGGTTTTGTATCTCGGCCATGCTGGGCTCGCTCATAGGCGCACGGCCACAGTAGGCTCGGTATATAACTTACCAAAAGTTTCCCAATTGGGGCCTACCCACCGATTATAGCTCGATGGTGGTAAAAATACTTTAATACTATATATATATATATATATATATATATATAAACCCTATGCTCTCTTGACTGGAAGAAGACAACACTCAAAGGAATATAAGGTCCCAATAAGGGTGAATACTGTAACTTATGAGACTAGGAAAATGTACATTAATTCAAGAATATGAATTTCTCTTTATGCCTCGTGTTCAAACTCATGTAGTTACAAGATCATGCCAAAATGAAGGAAGGGCTTATCCTTAACATACCCGAGCTGATTCTCTTGAAAATTCCTCTGACATACGTCAATTGCGAAAACACGTAACAACGGATTGAAGTAGGGAAAAATCCGTATGATATTCTTGAGAAATATTGCACCATACTCCCTTAGAACCGCATATCTCACGCTTTATCGTACTATGAAGTTTCAAACGGGCTATTTGAGCTTCATCCGTTAGCAAGCTTAGCATCCAACATTTCTGGTCTAATTCACGTCCATAATGATGTAAACTAAGGTGGTAATCATATCCAAATCCTAGGAGATTAAAGCTTCTCCTTGTAAAATATGTCTTTCCCACTTGCCAAAATATGTATCAAATTTTTTAGGCTTAAAGGCAATCTTTCAACTATATTAGAAAGGGAGTAAAATGCAACAGAACTATCTACCTTAGGATTGTGTAAATTAACATACATATGAAAGTGCATTACCAAATAAGAAACCCAACCAAGTTAATTTCAAGAATTCTTACGTGTAAACAAGGCATCTTATGTCTTGTGACTCATCATGCACATTGGTTCCACTTTTGCTTAGTTTAATGCCATGTGGCATCCCCCCAAAAAGGATCTTATCCACTTAATCATACTTAATACCATAATTATCCCCACAATTAATTAATTATCTACATAATTAAGAATTATCTCAAAATGACAACCTTTGACGAAACTCATTTTCTTCGATTCACTTACCCTCTTACCTTCACAAATTTACTTATCACTTGTTTAAATAGCATAATATTTGTAACCTCAAAATAATCTCATTCCCAAGCTTGCGTCGATTAACTTACGATGAAACTTTAATATCCGAAAATGCGGGATGTAATATCTCATTCCCGAGCTTTCATCAATTCTCTTATGGAATACTTTCACGTACGAAAACATGGGGTGTAACAGCCTTGCAGCACATTCAATACTAACTGAGTAGTTCCTTTACCTCTGATAATGAACTCACTACTACGAAACCATTCAAACATCCAATGCACTTGCTTTTCTATCAGATTGCTAAAGAAAGGCACCCAGCCTACAACATTTCCATGCTTTGCAAACCTGTCTGGAATGAATGTTATCTTCTTTGGATGATGACTGGCTATGTAGTCATTCGGTGGCCTTCAAGGGGAAAGTTCTAGACACAACTGACATGCACAGAATATCACAACCACCTCACACACACACACAGACACATAACTCACTTAGGATCAGATATATCCCGACTATCTAGTCAAAACAGTCAAGCAAAGTCAAAATCAACCAATTTAAGACACTTATCTATGAGTCAAGAACTAAGCCTAGGCGTCACAACTAAGGCACTCACTACTCTCAAGGTACAACAACTTCAAGAAAAGTCATCTCCATTTAATACATAGCACATGACTTTATTAATCCTAATAAAAGAGAAACTAACTACACCCGGTTCAAAAAAAACTCTTGGATAAAAACCTCGGCACAAAAAAACTAATGGAGAATTGTTACACTACCTAAGAATACAAAACAAGAATAAACGGCTAAAAAAAATTTCTTCAACTTTAATCCCTCAAGAAGACAGCCGAGGAAATCCATCGTCAGGAATAGTCAATTCTTTTTCTCAATCAAAAGACATGACAACGAACACACATATACATATTTACATCCCCCACCCCACACTTCAAATTGTGTTATGTCCCCATGATCCGCAAATAAAAAGCAAAAGGTAAAGGAAACTTCCATGATTCATCTAGTCTGGGTCTGAATCGAAGTTGGGATCTCCCTTGCACGCCTGACCCAGTGCATACATCCATCCTGAGAGCTTTTTTTCGTCCTTCTTCGGATACACCCCACACTTATTCGTTTGACTCTCTCCAAGTTGCTCCTTTAGGGCCACCCCTTCTCTTTCCATTTTGAAGATCAACCTTTCATCCCCCGCTATGAGCATGAGCCGTCTTTCCAAAATATCTAGCACTTCTCTGCCCGTAGCTAAGAAGGGTCTTCCAAAAGTCAGGGGGACCTCCCTATTTTCCTCCATGTTCACCACAATGAAATTTATAGGGAACACAAATTTGTCTATCCGAACCAGCACATCTTCCACGATTCCTTCAAGTATGATTGTGGTATGATCCGCCAGCTGTAAGGACACATGTATCAACCTGATTTCTCCAATTCTCCCTCTAGTTTCCTTAAAATAGACAAAGGAATAAGATTAATGGAATCACCTGAATCACACTAAGATTTTTAAATATAGTATTTTCCAAAGAGCAAGGTATAGTGAAACTCCCTGGATCTCCACACTATTGAAGGAGCTTATTTTGCATAATGGCACTACAATGCTCTGTCAGCTTGACCATTGATATCTCTTCCACTTTGCACTTCTTGAACAATATCTCCTTCATGAATTTGGCATAAGCTAGAAACTGCGAAAGCACCTCTATGAAAGGTATATTCACATGCACCTGCTTGAACACTTCTAGAAAGCGCTCGAATTATTTGTCTAATTTCTCTTATCTTTGCTTCTGGGGAGAGGTAAAGTAGGCATGTATTTGCTCTCTTCAGTCTCATTATTTGTTGCATTATCATCTTTCTTCTTTTTCTAGGATCTAGTCTTCCCCTCCTTCTTCTTCTTCTTCTTCTTCTTCTTCAGACCATAATCTACCATCCCTGCATCTTTTTGAATGTTATCATTCTTCTGCTCTTTCACATTCTCCACCTGTATTTCAACCGGCTTATCCTTTTGCTTTGTTATGGGATCCTCCAACTCGTGCCCACTCCTCAAAGACACTCCATTTATTGTCTATTTTGGTTTTCTTTCAGTATCAGCAGGGAGTGTTCCTGGAACCCTCTCAGATAATAGAGTAGCTAGTTGCCCAACATGTCTTTCCAGGTTTTGAAAAACCGTACCCAGTTCTTTGATAGCTGCACCATGTTCTCATATAGCTGAGCTATGTGTTTCAAGCGTCTCATTTGTCTTAATAATAAAGACCTTCATCAGATATTCCATGCTAGACTGATTGGACTGTAGAGGCTGATATTGTTTCTTATGTTGATTTTGAAAACATGGAGCTCCTTGTCCATGGGGTCAGGATTTATTCAGTTTCCATGAGTTCAGGCTACCACTTGGTGAGTTCCAAGAAAAGTGTGGGTGCTTCTGTCCCATCGAATTGAAATTATTACCACTCTGTATTTTTCTTTGATCAGCTCCAACCCTACACCACTATAGAATGGTGAGGAGGGGTCGACGTAGCTTTTACCCGAAGGATCGGGAGTGATATCCACATGGAGTTATAATATGGGAATTGGGTTCCTATCCGACCTAGTTATGTATTTTGCCTTCGATTACACTTCTAGTCATAAGTTGGTTTGTTTCTATTCTAATTGTATTCCTATTGATTGTTAAAAAATCTGAGTATAGTGTTTTTCTAAGGGTTTTCTCAGTTTATAAAGGGCACTAGGGAAGTGACTTACACCTAGGCGGGTATCTAATGGGATCTAGAATTTAGGACAAACTTGTTGTATTACGGATTGTGATGTAACCTCACACTCAATTACTCACCCTATACCTCACGGTAGTTTGGGTGACTTTGCCCGAATTGGCTTTCTCAAGCCTAATTGGGTGTTCAGTGCAAGTGAAATTGGCTCAAGCCGGTGATAACTAGGGATTTGCACCCATTATTTACTCTCGTTTTCTTAGGTTTTGAGGAAAATTGCATTAAGATACTCCCGAAATCTAATGCAAGGTGTTTAAATTGCAGGATTTGAGTTAAATTGAAGGGAATGACTAAAGATAACTCAAACATGAGCAAAACTTGCAGATCCCAGGAACCTAGTAAAAGTGCTGAGAACGCTATTATTCCGCTGCAGAGGAAGCCACTTCGCTATAGCTAAATTCTGTTCGCTGCCCCGGTCCAAACTTCAAAGAGTTGTGTTTTGGGACCTTTTTAAGCCGCTGTCCACGCCATTATTCTGCTGCAGTGATGTCCTCGTCTCTACAACGTTCATCAATCCGCTGGGAGCAGAATTCAAAGATCAGAGAGTTGCCAACATGGGTTCTTCACAATAGCGTGGTCAACGGTGAAATTCTGTTGCCGCGCTTTCATGTTCCGTTGTAGCGATTTAGTTTTCCGCTGGGAGCGGAATGAAAGTTCAGAGAGGCAGCTGATTTAGAAACGTGGTACGCGCTCATTATTTCGCGGCCGCAGAAGTCATTTCGCTGGGGCGTTTAGAATTTCGTTGGGAGCGGAATCTCTGTAGGGGCAATTTTGTCCAGTATTTTCAGCCTTGTATAAATACTACTTTTTCTCATTTTTAGGTTATCAGACATTGTAGGGAGCTCGTGAATAGTGCCTTTTTACTGTTTTGAATAATTTTAGCTTAGATTCTACCATTATTATTAGATTTTATCTTTGTAAACAACTTTTATGGCTTTAATTTCATCTTCTATCTTAATTTCTTCTATGAAAATGAGTAGCTAGACCCATAAGCTTGGGTTGTGACCCAACCCTAGTGTGGGTAACTAATGGGTCTTCTATTTTAGGATGAATTTTTGATTGGGTGTTTGATTTTTAGTCTATTTCATGCTTAATTCACTGAATTTGTGGTTGCAAACACTAATTCATGCCTTGTTGACTAGGCTTACTCTTGAGAAAGATGACCCAAGTCTAGGTAAAATAGGCTAACAAGGAATTGGGGTAAACTCAAGAGATTGATACCCCCAATTAAAGGGTAGAGACTAGAGATAGTGATACCTGACTTGAGCCATTTCGTTTGCTTTGTTGAAACACCCAATTGGGCTTGAGAAAGCCAATTCGGACAAAGTCACCTAAGCTACCGAGAGGTATTGGGTGAGTAATTTAGTATGAGGTTATGTCATATGCCCATGATTCACAAATCTATCCTATATTTTAGACCTCATTAGATACTCACCTAGGAGTAAGTTGCAACCCTAGTGCCTTTAAACAGTTGATAAAATCCCACCAAAACATTGTAGTTAATTTAACAATAGTGATCTTTAGAATTAAACTTAGTATAGATACAAAACCATCCATGTTTAGAAGAGCAATTAAGAACAAGAAACCCTACTAGATCGGATAGAAACTAAACTCTCATTGCATAACTCCCTGTGGATATCAATCCCGACCCTGTTGGGTAAAAGTTGCTTAGACCTTGCCTTGCTACTTAATAGTGGTATAGGTGGGCGTAGATCACTTTTTGGCATCGTTGTCGGGGAGTTAGAACGGTGTTTACTATCTATTCTATTAGTTGTGTAGATTGTTTTTCTTTCCTTCTACTTTTTAAACTTGTGTGTTTAAATCACTATAGGAACATATGGCTGATCCTCTGGCAAATATTATACTGGGGGAGGAGGTAAATGATAACGGGGACGAGGAGTTGCATCAAATACCTCCAGCTCAAAGACGGGGCCGACGTGCCAATGTCAATGATAATATTCCAGACACTCCCCTGCCTCCTCCAAAAGTAGCTCCTCGGGTGCTTCCGAACTAGGGATATGCCAGTGCAATTGTCCCACCCAGAATCCGGGCGGGCAATTTTCAAATCACTAATGTCATGTTGACACTTCTGGAGAAGCGAGGATATTTCACGGGTGCTCCCCATCAGAATGCCTACAATCACTTAAAAGGCTTTGTGGACACATGTTTGGAGAGCAAGCAAACCAATGTATCAGAGGATGCCTTGAGGCTCAAATTATTTCCTTTCTCTCTCTGAGGGAAGGCACTAGATTGGCTTGAACAACTCCCCAATCATTCTATCTCTACATGGGATGAGTTGGCGGATAAGTTCATTGCCAAGTTCTTCTCTCCCGGACACATGGCAGCTTTGCGAGATGAGATATTGAAATTCAAGCAAGAGTCAAATGAGCCCAATCACGAGATTTGGGAGCGTTACAGAACAATGGTCAAAGAATTCCCCAACAATGACATGACCGAGGCTATGATATAACAAACATTCTACCGGGGCATTAATACGACCAATCAGTGTGTGGTCAACCAACTAGCTGGGGGAAACTTCATGAAGCTATCTTACAATGAGGCATGTGACATTCTGGATGAAATGGCTGACACTTCGTCAGCATGGAAAAGTCGGGCTAATGTGCCCCAAGGTGATCCAAGTGTGATAAATCTCCATAAAGTGCTTCAGGACCATGGACAGGCCATTGCCGAGCTTACCACTACCATGAATCAACTTGCTAAAGCGCAGCTTCAACTAATCCAAGGGCCAAAGCAAGTGCATGCTATGGAAGGGGTAAATCTTTTGGTTAACTAGCAAAGGCCATGTGAAAATCAAATGCAAAACAACAATTACCAGTGCGAGCAAGGAGTGAGTGGGTATGCCAACAATTTCCACGGGAAAAGGAACAATTCTTCGAACCAAAATTGGAACAATCAAAGGCAATGAAACTGGAACAACAATAACAACTCTAGAAATTTGGGGAACAACAATAAACAATGGGGAGGCAACAACAATAATTGGAACAGGAACAATAATAGCAATTGGGGTGGAAACTGTAATCGGGGGTTGGGATTTCAAAGGCCCCCGATGTACCAACAACCCAACAATCCACCCCCGTATCAATCCCAAGGTCAACATTCATCAAGCAATTATATGGGTCGGATCGAGCAAATGTTTAAACAAATGATGGAATGGAATGCGGATTCGGATGCTCAAATTGCCTCCTACAGTACCTCAATCCACAATCTTGAGGTCCAAATGGGAAAAATCTCACAAGCTTTGAACACTCGCCCAAATGGAGCACTACCTAGTGACACGGTGGTAAACCCTAAAGGTGGGAACAACAACAACAATACCGGACATGCAATGGCGGTGACCACAAGAAGTGGTCGAGGTGGTGAGGCTAGTTCTTCAAAGCAAAAGAGGGTTGTTAGTGATGATGATGCCTTGCAACAAGATGAGGTTCCTATTGAGGTTGAACAAGTGATTGAAGAGCCTGTAGATGACGAAGTGAGGATTGACATCAATGACAATGAGGAGGAAACACAAAATGACGTGAACCCTTCTAGGGAACACGTAATTGACATACCCGAGTCGGTTGTGCCAAAAGCCAAGGCTCCATTTCCTAGACCTCCTCCTCCCTATCCTCAAAGATTGGCTAAGAAGAATAATGAGAACGTTCAAGAAGTTCATAGAAATAATGAAGAGTTTGTCTATCAACGTACCATTAGTTGAGGCTCTTGAACAAATGCCCGGGTACGCCAAGTTTATGAAAGACGTAGTCACAAAGAAGAGATCCATGGAGTGTGAGACAACCAACATGACCCACTAAGTGATTGCAATTGTGCATTCAATAGCACCCAAACTAGAGGATCCCAGAGCATTCACTATACCTTGCACTATTGGTAATGCGGACTTTGCCAAGGCATTGTGCGACTTGGGTGATACTTATCAATTTGATGCCTTATTCTGTCTTTAAAACCTTGGGAATTGGCCAAACTAGAGCAACTTTTATGCGACTTCAAATGGCGGATCGAACTATGAAGCAACCCTTGGGTATCATTGACGATGTTTTGGTGCGGGTCGACAAATTCATCTTGCCCGCGGATTTTGTGATATTGGATTGTGAGGTCTATTATGAAGTGCCAATTATCTTGGGTAGACCTTTCCTAGCAACGGGGAAGGCCTTGGTAGATGTGGAGGCCGGTGAGCTCACCTTCCGGGTGGGCGATGAAAAGGTCATTTTCCACATTTTCAAGTAAATGAGGCAACCAAATAGTACGGAGATGTGCTCTTTTGTGGATCTAGTTGCCGAGGTAATAATTGATGAAACAAGCTCAATGATCAACGTGGAGGATCCCATGGAAGCGGTCTTATTGAATCATGGGGATGTGGTGACGGATGACTTGGTTGAATGTACTAATTCATTGCAAGGCATGGGTTCTTATTCTTATGGAGCCCCCAAGCTATCTTTGGATTTGGAAAATCGGAAAACTCTACCGACAAAGCCCTCAATCGTGGAGCCACCAACCCTGGAGTTGAAGCCTCTTCCACCACACCTCAGGTATGAGTTCTTGGGCCCTGCTTGTACTTTATCTGTTATACTTTCTTTTTGTCTAACCCAATTGCAGGTAGATTCTACACTTGAAGTGATCCAAAGGATAAATAAGGCCATAGGTTGGACTCTAGCTGATATTTGGGGCATAATCCCCGCCTTCTGTATGCAAAAAATAATTCTTGAAGATGATGTAAAGCCCTCCGTAGAACATCAACGAAGGTTGAATGAGGAAATGCAAGAGGTGGTCAAAAAGGAGATAATCAAGTGGCTCGATGCTGGGGTCATCTACCCAATGTTTGATAGTGCTTGGACTTCTCCAGTTCAGTGTGTTCCCAAAAAGGGTGGCATGACAGTGGGGCAGAATGAAAAGAATGAGATGATTCCCACTCGAACCGTGACTGGTTGGAGGGTTTGTATGGATTACAGAAAACTGAACAAGGTGACCCGAAAGGATCACTTTCCTTTTCCATTTTTGGACCAAATGCTTGATAGACTTGCCGGGAGGGCTTTCTATTGTTTCTTGGACGGGTATTCAGGCTACAATCAAATACTTATAGCCCTAGAAGATCAGGAAATGTCAACCTTCACCTGTCCCTACGGGACATTTGCTTTTTCAAGGATGCCATTTGGTTTGTGCAATGCACCAGCCACATTCCAGCGGTGTATGATGGCAATTTTCACGGATATGGTAGAAGATTTCTTGGAGGTGTTCATGGAAGACTTCAGCGTGGTCGGGGACTCATTTGAGGAGTGTTTGCAAAATATTGATGAAGTTCTCTCCCGGTGTGAAGAAACCAACCTTGTATTGAATTGGGAAAAATGCTATTTCATGGTCGAGGAGGGCATAGTCCTCGGCCATAAAATCTCAAAAGATGGCATTGAAGTAGATAAAACCAAGATCGAGGTTATCTCCAAGTTACCTCCTCTAACTTCAGTGAAGGGAGTCCGTAGTTTCCTTAGGCATGCGGGATTTTACCGGAGATTCATTAAAGATTTTTCAAAAGTGGTAAATACCCTATGCAAGCTATTGGAGAAAGATGCCAAGTTTGAGTTCAATGAGGAATGTATGAAAGCCTTTGAGTTGTTGAAGCATAAGTTAACTACCACGCCAATAATCACCGCGCCAAATTAGATATCTCATTTCGAGCTCGTGTGTGGCTCAAGTGACGTGGCGGTGGGTGTGGTCTTTGGCCAATGGGTGAACAAAACTTTTCATCCCGTATATTATGCAAGCAAAACCATGAATTCCGCCCAAGTTAACTATACCGTCACAGAAAAGGAGTTGATGTCTATTGTATTTTCTATGGAAATATTTAGGCCTTACCTCATGGGCGCCAAGGTGGTTGTGCACACCGATCATGCTGCGCTCCAGTACTTGATGACGAAGAAAGATTCCAAAGCTAGGGTTATGAGGTGGGTCCTATTGCTCCAAGAATTTTATCTAGAAATTGTTGATAGAAAGAGGAGAGAAAATCAAGTTGCTGATCATCTATCCCGGCTGGAGGAGCAAGGTTTGCCAAATGATGTCCTTGAGATCAATGATGCCTTTCCGGATGAGCAACTTCTCTCAGTCTCTATGCAAGACATGCCTTGGTTTGCGGAAATTGCCAACTTTCTTGCTACCAGTATTGTCCCGTGTGAGATCTCTTCTAACCAAAGGAAGAAGCTTAGACGGGACAGCTTGTTCAAAATTTGCAATGATGGGGTCATTCGTCGGTGTGTCCCCGAGGAAGAGCAATTGACCATTCTTTCTTCTTGCCATTCCTCTCCCTACGGTGGTCATCATGATGGGGCAAGGACAGCTTCTAAAGTGTTGAGTTGTGGGTTTTATTGGTCAACTTTGTACAAAGATGCAAGTGACTTGGTGAAGAGGTGTGACAAATGTCAAAGAGCGGGTGGCATATCAAAGAAGGATGAAATTCCCCTCACAACGATCCTTGAGGTTGATATATTTGATGTGTGGGGAATTAACTTCATGGGCCCTTTCGTTAGTGTCACGACCCGAAATCCCACCTTCGGGCCATGACTGCATCTAACGTTGCACTCGCTAGACAAGCCAACGTTTTGAAAAACAAACCCATTAACAGCTAAAATGAACAAGATAATTACGACAACTGCGACTAACAATATGAAAGTTAACTGATTTCAAAATATATAACAAGCTCCGAAACAGATCCCGTAAATATAACCCAGAACTGTTGTCACATACTCACGAACTGGCTATGAGATTACTAAATATAATGGTCTGAAAATAAGTACATATGACTGTCTTTGAAGCTATAGAATAAGATAGAACTGAAAGAGAAGGGTAGAAGGTGACGCCAAGGCCCACGAACGTCTGCGGGTCTACCTCGATGTCTCCTGGATGGAATGAANACATACCTGTGCAATTCTATATAATAACAGGAAAATATCGACGGAAATAAACAAGTAAAAGCAGATACGGGGAGAACATGCTGGGGATAAAAGGGACAACAAATACTAGCATAGTAGAACAGGGTAACAACTGAAATGTAAAAGTAAAAGCAGGAATTTAACGACTCAACACAAATAATGAACAATCAAAAGGCACGACATGTCCCCTCGTGCATAATCTCACAATCACTCAGCACGGAATGTCCCCTCATGCAATAAATAATAAACAATCAGCACGACATGTCCCCTCGTGCATAATCTCACAATCACTCAGCACGGAATGTCCCCTCATGCAATAAATAATAAACAATCGACACGGCATGTCCCCTCGTGCAATAAATAATAAACAATCGGCACGTCATGTCCCCTCGTGCGATAAATAATAAGCAATCAGCACGGCATGTCCCCTCGTGCGATAAATAATGAGCAATCAGCACGACATGTCCCCTCGTGCGATCAATAACAAACAAACAACAATATAATGCGAAAACTAACAATAAGAAATCTCAAGTGTACAGAAATACTCAACCAAATTCTATCGTCCCGGCAAGGGATTCAGCTATAACCAAACTCGCTTAGAGATACAATTTCAACAATAAAAGCCTCAACTAAACAATTAATCAATAATTTCCCATGTCATGAAACAACATCAATGTATCACTCCTAAATCACCAATTATTCATAGTACAGAGAATATCAAGAACGCGGTACAATTCATCACAATTGACTTACGGACATGCTTGACCGCAACATATAGGCACTCGTCACCTCGCCTATACGTTGGACATGAATTACACATATACCTACTCCCTCAAGCGAAGGTTAGGCCAAATACTTACCTTAGCTCCAAAATGCAAGTCAAGTCTCAATCAGAGCCTTTCCTCTCGAATCCAACTCCGAATCGATAATATCTAGACATAATTGAGTTATTAACATCAATAATTACTCAATAAACCAATTCCAAAGCCTAGTTATACATTTCCTATCATTCTTCCAAAAATACCAAAATTCGACCCTGGACCCGCTTGGTCCAAACTCGAGGTTCGGACCAAAACCCGATAACCCATTCCCCCACGAGCCCGAATATACAATTTGTTTTAGAATCCGACCCCAAAACGAGGTTGAATTCCAAAAAATTCCATAAACCTAACTCTACCCAAAAACCCCTAATTTCTACCTTGATTTCATGTTATTAGACCTAGATTCTAGTGATTGACGAAGGAAAATGGAAGAAATTAGTGTTAGAATCACTTACCCAAATGGCTATGGAAGAAAACTCGCTTGAGAATCGTCAATGGGGTTTGAGGAAGAAGATAAGGGTGAAAATATGAAAAATCCCGTATGGATATTCTGTTTTTGAGTAATAAAATAAATGGGCGAAAATTATTCTCTGCGATCACAGAGCTATAGGATTTCCTACTACGCGACTGCAGAAAGCAGGATGCGATCGTAGAAGGGCCAGTCCACAGACCTCTACAATCGCGGAGGAAAAGGTGTGACCGTAGAGAGATACCACCCAGCACCCACCCAGTTCCCCTGGTACACTATGTGATCGCGGAGAATAGAATGCGATCGCACAGTGCAACCAAACTACCCACCTCAATTAAGCCTATGCGATCGCGGAGCTATACCTGCGATCGCACTGAACAACATCAGACACCAGAAACCAGCAACATTACACCAAATTTTTCTAACTTTTTGCACTCTGATGCCTACCCGAAACTCACCCGAGCCCTCTGGGCTCAAAACCAATTACACACACAATCTCATAAACATCCTACGGACTTATTCAAATAATTAAACCACTAAAATAACATAAAAAACAATGAATTAAACTCCAAAATTTTTAGAATTTTCTCAAACTTCATAAACTTCTAAATTTCCCATTTTTGATATGAAACACGTCAAACCAAGTCCGTTTCTTACCAAATTTCACAGACAACACATAATAACCATATTGAACCTGTTCCGGGCTCCGGCACCATAATACGGGCCCGGTAACACAGGTTTCGCATCAAAGTTCATTTTCAAAAGCCTTTATTATTTTCAGAAAATAGTTTTCTTTAAAAATTCATTTCTCGGACTTGGGACCTCGGAATTCGATTCCGGCCATGCGCCCAAGTCCCATATTTTTCTACGGACCCTCTAGGACCGTCAAATCACGGGTACGGGTCCGTTTACCAAAAATATTGACCAAAGTCAACTTTAATCAATTAATTACCATAAATTCAACTTTTTATCAAGTTTCCACATAAAGGCTTCCTGGCTACACGCTCGGGCTACGCACGCACATCGAGGTGAGATTAACTGTCACGCCCCAAAATCCCACCTTCGGGCCATGACTGCATCTAATGTTGAACCCTGCTAGACAAGCCAACGTTTGAACTAAATAAAACTCAATAACAGCTAAAATGAACAAGATGACT
>ML271527.1:435-78040 GCA_005239495.1 Nicotiana undulata | reverse complement strand
AGACCTCTGGTAGAGAAAACTCCCTATGAATTACTTAAAGGGAGAAAGCCCAACATATCTCATTTTAGTGCTTTTGGATGCAAGTGTTATGTGCATAATAATGGAAAAAATTCTTTAGGAAAATTTGATCCTAGAAGTGATGAGGGAGTGTTCTTGGGATATTCTAACATAGCAAAGCTTATAAAATATACAATAAAAGAACTATGTGTGTAGAAGAAAGTGTACATGTTGTCTTTGATGAAACTAACACTTTATCTGAGAGACAGGAACCAGAAGATGAGGAGCTTCGACTGGTAAGGAGCAATGACTAAATTGAAGCACCTATGGGAGATGGAACAGGTGATGGACCAGGTCCAACAACCCCACGCAACTCGACAAGGGGAATTCCTCATGAAAATACTGGCCCTGATCCTGTTCCACAACAACAAGACAACTTGGAACAATCCAGAATTGAACAACTCGTTCTCAAACCACACAGATATCAGAGTTCTCACTCTCTTGAGAACATCATAACAGACCTGATATCTGGAATCAAAACAAGATCCTCCTTGAAAAATCTGTGTGCATTTGATGCATTGCTATCCATGATTGAACCAAAGAACATTGCTGAAGCCCTGAAAGATGATGGCTGGGTAACTGCTATGCAAGAGGAGCTGGATCAATTTGAGAGAAGTCAAGTATGTCACTTGGTACCCAGGCCACTGGACAGATCAATAATTGGCACCAAGTGGGTCTTCAGGAATAAACTCGATGAGGATGGAATTGTCACTAGAAATAAGGCAAGACTGGTTGTTCAAGGATACAGCCAAGAAGAGGGAATTGATTATGATGAGACCTTTGCTCCTGTGGCAAGATTGGAGGCAATCAGACTTCTTATAGCATTTGCTGCACACATGGAATTCACTTTGCATCAGATGGATGTAAAGAGTGCCTTTCTCAATGGCTATTTGAAGGAAGAGGTATTTGTAAAACAGCCTCCTGGTTTTGAAAGCAAAGAATCACCTGATCATGTATATAAACTTGACAAGGCTCTCTATGGTCTCAAGCAAGCACCTAGAGCTTGGTACGAGAGATTGTCAAAATTCCTGCTGGAACATGGGTACAAACGAGGCAAAATAGACAGTACTTTGTTCTTAAAGGAAAAGGGAAAAGATCTTCTGATTGTACAAATTTATGTTGATGATATCATATTTGGGGCAACAACTGAAAAGCTCAGCAAGGAATTTGCTACATTAATGGGGAGTGAGTTTGAGATGAGTATGATGGGTGAGCTAACCTTTTTCTTAGGTCTTCAAATCAAACAAACTCCACATGGAATAATGATTCATCAGCAGAAGTATGTGAGAGAACTCCTCAAGAAGTTCAAAATGGAAGATTCAAAGGAGATAGATACCCCAATAGCTACAGCTACAAAATTAGATTTGGATGAACCTGGTTCATCCGTTGATCAGAAGACATACTGAGAGATGACTGGATCTCTACTATATCTTACTGCAAGTAGACCTGATTTGTGTTCAGTGTAGGACTATGTGCTAGGTTTCAAGCCAATCCAAAGGAGTCCCATCTCACTGCAGTGAAGAGAATTTTGAGATACTTGAAGGGCACCACTGATTTGTGCCTTCGGTATCCTAAAGGTAATAATTTCAACCTTGTAGGATATGTTGATGTTGATTATGCAGGTTTCCTGATTGACAGGAAAAGTACTTCAGGCATGGCTCACTTTTTGGGCTCCTGCCTTGTATCTTGGGCCACCAAGAAATAAAATTCAGTAGCCTTGTCTACTGCTGAGGCTGAATATGTGGCTGCAGCCTCTTGCTGTGCTCAGTTGCTATGGATTAAGCAACAACTCCTGGACTTTGGTATAGATGTGGGATGCATTCCTATTTACTGTGATAACACTAGTGCAATTAGTATGACTAAGAACCCGGTTCATCACAAGAGAACTAAGCACATAGATGTTAGGCACCATTTCCTGAGGGATAATTATGAGAAGGGGATGATCTCAATCGAATTTTGTGCCACTGATCATCAAATTGCTGATATAAAGCATTGAGTAGGGAGCATTATGAGAGAACAAGCTTGAATTAGGGATGATTAAGATCACCTATTGAAAAAAAGGGAGAAAAAAGAGGATGAAGTTTTCTGGCTTGAAATTTTAATTAGGTACTTAATCAGATTAATCATTGCTCAGCTCTATGTCTTTGTTGTCATACTCTTCTGCCATGTATTAATATGATTCCCTAGTTGCTAATGATGTTTCTCTATTTGTGAATTGAGGCAAAATAAAGATTTTGTACCGGATGAACCTGGTTCATCCATGCTCGTTTACATGACTGACAAGGTACGTTCTCATCTCCATACATGCATTAATTCAAGTACAGTCATACATGAGTAGGACTCTATCCAGTTATGGTTCAGTTCAAATTCTCGTACTTACCCAAATAATGAACCAGTTTCAAGAAGTTCTGTCACAATAAATTAGCCTAGTTTTAGGGGGGAAGAAGCGGTCTAATCAATGTCAAATCACTGACAGTCCTTAATCGATTAGTATCCTACTTGTGTTAATACTCGTCTATTATAATCACCCCAGCCACAAGTTATAAATAGGCCATCATTACCCATAGTGAATAAAGCAATAAACGAACCATGTTCAAGTACTTAAACACTCAAATCTCCACTGTTTTTTTTCCTCTCTTCTTTTTCTCTAAAAATTAAAATGTCATCTGCTTCATCTGATTCTCAAAATCGTGACTACGATGAGGGAGTATATGAGTCTAACTCTCCACCGGTCTACAGTTCTGAATCCTTCGAGACACCTGAAACCCTTGAATACCATGATACTCTTAAACCTACACCAAACCCTATCCCAGCCCCAAAACCCCATCATGTCAAGGTTCTTACATGAAAATATGTGGCTTCAGGGTCACGAGCAAAGTTCTTTAAAGATTTATTACAGGCTGAAGAAGAACCCAAACCTGATTCGTCTAGTGAATCATTTAAATCAGCACATGAGGACGATGCACCTGGTTCATCAAGTGCTGAGAAAGGTAATACTGAAGTCACCTCTGTGTTAAATTCAGAAAATAGATTTGTGATGGTTGGGTCTGTGGTGGATGTGGAAGTGCCAAGTAGGCCAAGAAAAACTGGGAAAATTCTTGAGAATGAGGGAGATGCAGGTCTGAGGGGATCTGGGAAGGATGGTTCCATACTTGAGATTTGTGTCCCCATTCTTGAGAATCTTGAGGATGATGTCGTAGTGATAGAGGGAACTAATGAAGTTGAGCAAGATGCTGCTGGATTAGAAAAGCTAATGAAGGAGATAGATGACCGTGTTTCTTCCGGGGAAGAAACCTTGGCTGAGAGACTTAAGAAAATGGGGGACTCATACAACCCCAAGAAGAGAAGGATTCCCAAGTCCATCAAGTCTAAAGCCTCAAAGAAAAGGAAAACTGATGAGTCTGTTGGTGTACTTGTTCCAAGGGTACGAGCTACGAGAAATATTGTTCGAGAAGAGGAGGAGAAGCTGGAAAAAACTCTGCAAGAGAGCAAAAGAAAGAGGGCTGAGAAATGAAAAACGAAAGTGGGGGAGCCTGTTGAGGCTATTACCATTGATGAGGTGTTGGACTTGGTGCAACAAGATGAAGAGTTTGCTCCAGTGGTGGTCAAGACACCCAAGGCCAAATTGACTAAGACTTCCACAAAGAAGTCAGCACCTATGTCTGCTACCACCGTGGGTACATCTACAAGGACACGGTCTAAAGTAAAGTCAAAGGAGAAAGTTCAGATTGTTAATAAAGATAATGATCCTGATTGGAGTGGAGATGATGAGATGGAGGTTGGAGAAGTGTCGATTGAAAGAGTTGCCATGTTTGGCAAGAGACATATTTTGAAGGGAAAGTTACTGAAAGACTTGGAGGAGCCGGGTTTGAGGTACTTAGTGGATTTTCTAGCAGCTCAAGGCTGGAAGGACATGGTCCTTCGCTTGGAGGGCAGGCTGGTCAAAAATGAGGTAGTGGAATTCATGGGGAATGCGAGTGTGATTGGAGGAAGGGTTACATCATTGGTCAGGGGAGTTGAAGTCTCCTTCGACGCTCAAAAACTGGGAGTCATTCTAGACATTCCATCTGAGGGATATAATGACTATACAAGGAAGAGATGTCCTTGCTTGGATGGAATGGCCTCAACACTTAACATCACCATATTCTTTTGTGACAATGAAGAAGAGCCTGAGCCCAGGGTAGTGTACAAAAGCGAGATGAAGCCTGAACACAAGCTGTTCTTTGAGTTTGTTATTAAATTTTTACTGCCAAGACAAGAACGCAGGCACATTGCGAACTATATGGATCTAACGCTCATGGAGTGCCTATACAGAGGCAAGCAGATCAATTGTCCATCTTTGATTATCCATCTTTTGTACAGGGTGGTAAATGGCACCTAAATTGGCCATGAGTAAGAATTAACTACAGGTAAGTATCATTTTGTAACTTTTCGATGATACCAAAAGAGGGAAGATGTGCTACAGCTATTGTTTAAATTTTTAAAATCTTTGAAGTGATATTTATAACCTAATGAACCTGGTTCTTGATGATTAATGCTCACAAAAATACAAAGTGTTAGATGTGTATACATGATAAATGCACAGAGTTTGTCATCATCAAAAAGGGAGAATTTGTTGGCCCATGTCACTAAATGGGTTTTGAAGATTGACAAAAGGTGTCCAACACTGTCTGCTAGCAAACATGAATTCAATAAAAATGTTGCAATTATGTTTACTGCTACGTGCTACTAGAAAATCTGCCTATAAGAACCAATGTCACTGAATATTCTTTCAATTCACATCATTCACTAGAAATCATGCCTATAATATTCTTATTATTCTGTTTGACAATATTCACCTAGAGAATATGCCTATACGACTAAGGTATGACAATAAAATCAGCTCTAAGTGCTAAACGTTAGATATCCTGCCTATAGGGTACAATTACTCGCCATAAATTATTAATGTTATATCGCTCAAACACCGTTCCATGTATGCTATTATTAGAAAGCATGAATAATTCTGGGCTTTCCTTTAATAGATTTCATTGTCACTTAGTGATTCACATCTAGACACATCGTCTATAGGAAATCTGCAATCTCAGATCAGCATGCAACAATCGTATAATTATTTGGAGATAAGTAGCACCTAAGCTTTGAAACCTCTTGCATGTTTTAATGCATAGTTACATAGAAATTATGTTTATAGGTCTTAAAGTTCTTAATCCTAAAACAGCCTAACATGAAAACCTGTTTTGCATGCATTTGTTGCTTAAGTGTGGAGGCTAACTTGAGCCCTTAACTGCCATATTTGAAGACCAATTTGTGTTTTGTATGTCGCCTAGTTTTAACATTTTTGAGCAGCCTAGATGAGGTCAAGAACTACCTAAATAGAGGTCCAAAGCCTCCTGGACCATAGGTATGGGACAGGTAGTGCACGCGTAGAGCACGACTTAGAATTGAATTAGAACGCTTTTAGGTAAACAACTATAACATAGTAATCGGGTAGCAGGAGATGAGAGTCTATGCCCGCTGAATAATATGAGTAACTCCCTACCATAAGGGAATTGTGAAATATTATTTATATTGCACGGGGTGATCCTTTAGGCTAAAAAACTTAGGACCCCCTACCCCTCCCCCCCCCCGTTTCCTTTTTATGTCTACTGTTAGAATTGGAATACATATGTATTCGTGTTAAGACTTTTGTAGTAAAATTCTTTAACCTTTATATTTCCTTCATTTATTTGATCACTTAGCCTAATTCACATAATTTTAAGTTCGGTCGGGACCCATAGTTGTGGACCTCGAAGAGTGCCTAATACCTTCTCTTTGAGGTAATTTGAGCCCTTACCTGATCTTTGGTGACATTAACTAGTCAAACGGATTTATTCGCACAATAGGTGCCCTAACGTACCTTAAATCGTTAGGTGGCGACTCTTCTCTTTTAACACCCATTCAAAAGAGTTATCACATGTCGAAACCCGATTTCGCGAGAAAAAGTGGCACGGCAGCATGGTGACTCTACTGGAGATACTTAGGCTCTTACCATAATGAACTTGGCTTATGCGGATTAGTTTTCTTTGTTATAAAACACGCATTCCTTTTCCATCTTTATTTGTTAAATTTGTTATTACGTTCACATCCCTTCCCCGTTCTCCTTCACTTGTTTAAAACCGTTATAACATGCACATCCCTTTCCCGTTCTCTTTTACTTGTTTAAATTCGTTATAAGATGCACATCCCTTTCCTATCTTCCTTTGTTTGCTCTAATTTCTCTTCATTTGTTTAAAGACTGCTATATCATGTCTCTCCCACCCCTACTCCTTTGCTTGCTTTATTACATTCCCATATATTCCACAAAATAACTTATCCCTTTGTCTTTCTTTTATGTCCATGTTTTACCTAAATGATGTATTTATTGCTTTTACATGTTTACCATACAAATACTTGAAAACATGTTATTATCTTTGCATAAAGCATGATCGACATCATACTCCACTCGTGCCCAATGATCAACACAGCGGCACTTGATGAGTATCTGCGCTCTTCCAAAATTACCCTTTTAAATCGGAAAAGCTTATTTGCGGTAGTCTAGTTGATCAGCGGTGCAGTCGATGGTCCCGTTCCTTTCCCTCTTAGGTTCTCCACTTGAGAGTACCGGTCTAGGCCATTCTAGAAACCTTACTCCAATATCGAATGTACATGCATCATGTCAAAACTAGTACGGGTTAGAACGTTGTTAATGTGATATCCCACTAAGATAAGTTGTGTCCAAAGTCTGATATGATTTCCATAATCCCAATGGACACATCATATTATGTGCATTACTTTGAGAGAATATGCCAATATGTTAATCATTAGTGTGTAAATATTCGAATCTGGAGGGTGAGAGGGCTAACCTTATTTGTTTCAGAGAATGAAGCACGAAGTTCCCAGGTTCAGTATGGTCCGAAACATTCCACCCTTGCTGCTTGATTGGTGGAAGAATCTCGTGCCTAGTGACAAGAATCATGTGAAAAGGGTCCTTGATAATTTACCGTCCTTATGGGACATCCGGCCGAATAGGGCATTGATTAAGGTCGTCACTATGTTTTGGGTTGAGAAAAGGGTTGTCTTCTGATTTGGTGACATAGAAATGACTCCTCTCCTATAAGAAATAGGAGGCTTCACTAAACTGTCATGGGATAGTCGAGGTTTATTAGTGCCAGAAAATTGCACCACCCGCAGTTTCTTGAAAATTTTGGGTTTCAAGAAAAATGATGAATTGCTTTGCCTAAAGAAGTCATACACCCTATTTGAATTCCTTTATGAACGTTATGGGCATAGTAAGTCGTATCGTCTTCATCATGATGAATTTTCCATTACTTGCTTGGGTTGGACGCACCGTCGAGTTTATGTGTTCATTGTCTTCTTCTTGGGGTTGCTGATATTTCCGATGAAAGAGGGGGGATCCACACTCGCTTAGCCATGGTTTCTAGGACTCTAATGGAAGGAATCGAGGGACAAACCTACGCTATCGTCCCCATGATCTTGGTTGAAATTTATCGCGCTCTAGATCGATGCAAGCAGGGGTTTGGACACTTCGAGGGTTGTAATTTGTTACTACTAGTTTCATTATTAGAACATTTCCAAAGGGGAGAATATCTCCAAGAGCTTCTATGACAACCATTGAATGACTACATAGCTTACTATCATCCAAAGGGAATGACATTTATCCCAGACAGGTTTGCACAACCTGGAAATGCTGTGAGCTAGGTGCGTTTCTTCAGCAATATGACCGACGAAAAGGTACATTGGATATTTGAATGGTTTCTTAGAAGTGAGTTCTTCATCAGATCAAGAGATACTACTCATCTAGTGTTGATCGGGTTAAGGGGAATCTATCCTTATGCTCCTATAAGGGTAATGAGGCAAGCGGGAAAAAAACAAGTTATACCTCGAGTTTCCAACATGGTCCAGTACAAAGTAGATTTTAAAAGGAACGTCATTCCGTTTGAGTTTGAGGCACAACATATGTGGAATCAGAAGGTCATTGTGGAAAAGGATACTATTGATCTAGACATGTATCATGTCGGTCATGTGTGCTTCTACCCATCATGGTTGGTAGATGACATAGCTTGAGAAGTCAAGCCGAGAATCAATATGAAAAACAGAGTCATAGATGACACTGCCGAAGAACAAGTCAAGTATAGGATGTTACGCAAAAAGGACTTCAAGTTTGAAGTTAGGCATTTGAAACAACACAAAGTGGATTTGGAAGCAGTCAATGAATGGAGAGAAATTGCTACTAAATCAACATAGAGATTGGAGTATTTGGAGAAATTCTTAATGGAACTTGACGGAAAGATGAGGAAGAGACTCCCGGATTGTTAGAACACAGAAGGCAATGAAGGAGGGTATCTAGCAAGGGCTTACCAATTTTTGGATATGCGCGACCTGGGGAACCTGACTCATGGATCCAAAAAAGCCAAGCGTGGAGAAGGTCCTTCTAGGGCCAAGGGGATTAGAAAATAATGTCTTTACTTCTTTCTAGATTCGTTTTAGATTTCGTTTGTAATAAGGCAATGCCATTAGTGACTTTCTCATTATTGTTGTTTTAGTAAGGATTTGATTCATTTTTGCATTAATGAAATGAAAAAATTAATGGCATCAATTTTCTCCAAGTCTATGTGTCTCTTAGGCCTACCTCGGGCACAATGAGGTCCCCCAAATTAGGATGCAAATTTATTGCATAATTTTGTAAAGCATATTCAATATCGCAAACATTCATTCAATATTCTTTACTGAGTTGGTTACCTTTTTTTCATTCTTTTGATTATTCCCATTCCCCAAGGTTGGTTCGCATACTGGCACCGTCTGCATATCACACTAGATCCGGAGGTCCTCCGCCAAGTGACCCTAAAGGCAAAAGCAAAGGGGGGGGGGGGGAATGGACGATCTAAGTGGTATCAAAAAGGACAATGCAGAGAATTTTGAAACTTCGAGTGGTCAGAGTACTCCAACACAGAATGAATTGGTCCTACACCTGGAACATAAAATATTGGAGCTACAAGGGGAACTTGAACATGTTCGGAACTTGGCAAACCTTTCCCTCACTCTAAACGTCCCTGATATCAACCAACAAAACACAAACGCCAAAAACCCGACACCTCCCCAAAACACACAGAACCAAAATCCACCACCAAACCCTCTCGCGCCACATAAATACGCCACACCTACTCAGAATCCTAACCCTCCACCAGTACCTACTCTTCCACAACACCATCACCACCCGACTCAATACCCACAAACCACCACTTACTACACTCCTCAAAATGCACCGCATCCTACTCCTGATCCCCAATACTCAACCAATGACCACAATTATGCCCAAATTCCCGGAGTCCACCAAAGCAATCCCATATATGTGAAAACTTTACCCCATACCCTACAACAGACCCTATATATACCAAAATCCACCGAGAAGGACATGTTCATCAAGAACATGGAAGAAGAACTCAAGAAGCTCACCGACAGAGTTCAGAGTGTCGAGGGTGGCAAGGGCATTGAGGGTTTGAGTTATGAGTAATTATGTATTCAATTAGATGTAGAACTGCTGGAGGGTTACAAACCTCCCAAGTTTGAAATGTTCGACGGAACTGGTGATCCAAAAGTGCATCAAAGAACATACTATGACAAACTTGTAAGGGTCGGCAAAGATGAACAAATTTGTATGAAGTTGTTCATGATGAGCCTCACTGGAGATTCTTTGTCTTAGTACATCAGTCATAACTCAAATAAGTGGGTTAATTAGGTGAGCATGGCGTGAGATTTCATGGATCAGTTCATGTTCAACACAGAGAACGCACCAGACGTCTCTTACATTTATAATCTCAAGAAGAAACCAACAGAAACCTTCCGCGAGTATGCTACCCAATGGAGGTCTGAAGCCGCAAAAGTAGTCATCACATGAAGAAGAACAGATGAATAAGTTCTTTGTCTGATACCAAGACCCATAATACTACGAAAGATTAATGGTTATTGAAAACCATAAATTATCTGACATCATCAAGCTGGGGAAAAGAATAGAAAAAGGGATCAAAAGCATAATGGTGACGAATTTCGAGGCATTCCAAGCCACAATTAAAGCTTTGCATTCAGGAGGTATCTCCAAGAAGAAAGAAGTGGGTGCAGTAATGGTAGCCCAAGGTCCAAAGTCTCCTCTCACATACCAAATACCTCCACCCACATATCAGCCTTCACCCCTAGATACCAACAACTTGCCGCCACCTACCACAGTTATAACACCCAACTCGCATATTACCACTCACCACCAGCTCGCCAAAATTACAAAAATCCAAGACCAAATTTTGACCGCAGACCATCCAAACAATACACCCTGATGGCTTAACCCATAGACCAACTATATGAGAGACTGAAGCTTGCTAGTTATGTCACTCCTATTCCCGTTGTTACTATTGAAAACTCTTCTCATCGGATTAACCCAAACAAGAATCGTGCCTTTCACTCAGGCATGAAGGTCATACTATTGATGAGTGTTGAACTCTAAAGGACAAGATTCAGACATTAATTGACAATAAATTCATACATGCAAAGGAGGTTGCACCCAACGTTTGTAACAATCCTCTCCCGGATCGTAGAGGTGAAGGAGTAAATGTTATAAAGACCGATGAATAATGGAATCTGAAAGGGTTAATTGGGCTCATTGGGGAAGGATATGGTCATAAAACATCTCCTGACACTCTCACGCCTATCGTGGTACAAACTCAGGAACCAATTGAAGTTGAGGTAGCCGCACCAGCTCTGTTTGAAGTCAAAGTGACCACACCCTTCACTGTAATGGTAGCACCAACCCCGTCTTATAAGTCTAATGATATACCATGGGATTATGTTGCGGAAGCAAGAAGGAAAGGAAAAACAAAAATGGAAGAAACAAGTGAAGGGCAAGGTATGACTAGAACCGGTAGGGTTTATACACACGAGAATTTGGGGGGAACAAGCAAAGAAGCTGCGTCTAAGCCGCCTGTCATTGAGACAAGCCCAGATGGACTTTGGAGAAAGGTTCAAGCAAGAGAATACTCTGTGGTTGACCATCTGAACAAAACCCTTGCTCAGATATCCATTTTATCACTGCTTCAAAACTTTGAGGCATATAGGAATGCCCTGATGAAGGTGTTGAGTGAAGCCTATGTACCCACCAACATTACCAGTGGGGAAATGGCCAACATGGTAGGGCAAGTACTGGAAAGCCACAAAATTACTTTTCATGAAGACGAGTTGCCACCAAAAGGACTAAGTAACAACAGGGCACTACATATCACAGTGCAATTTGAGGACAAATTCATTGACAAAGTTCTGATAGATGGGAGCTCACGTCTCAACATATGTCCATTAACTACTCCAAAGAGGCATGTGAAGGCATTTGATGGATCCCAAAGAGCCACAATCGGAGAGATCAACCTCATCCTACAGATGGGCCCAACCTGGTTTGATGTTGAATCGCAAGTGCTGGGGCGATATCTGCTACCCGATATCTGCTACCTACAATCTATTTTTGGGGCGACCCTGGATACATGCCATTGGGCTCGTAGCTTCTAATCTGCATCAAGCTGTGAAGTTTGAGTGGAACCATCAGGAAGTGATCATCTATGGAGATTGTAGTAATCCCATTTATACCAATTAGAATGAAGTTGGGTGGAGAAACATACCATCGCATTGATCGAGTCAATGCAATTGAGAAAGAGAAATGGTGGAGCAACAAGATAGAAAGCATATTGTCATGGACATGGTATGAACCTTGAAAGGGTCTTGGCAAGAATCTCCAAGGGATCACCAAACCTATACAGCTAAAGCGTCATGGTACAACTTTTGGGCTTGGGTATGAATACACTTGGAAATAGTATCAGGATTGGTCGCCGCCATGGCGTGGTCCTTATTATCCGCTATAACAACCAGTACCACATTTGCACCAGTTATTTCATCGAGCTGACATAATGTGGGGGTTTGAAGAAGATGAAGTTTTAGCTGGCATAAGGAAGTTGTTTCTAGATGATGAAGACATGGATTGCAATGCGATAGTTAAGGAGAAGGAGGGAGTCCTTACAATTCAGACCGCAGAGAAAGGAGCGGTTCTCAAGAACTGGGCTGCTGCACCATCTAGGGCCCGTCGAGTTCCTGGGTAGCTTGGCAATTAGTATCACTTATTTTTAACATCAATTTTATGAGCATCTAATACATTTTCAATATTTTGTTATAAAACGTATTTTGTTTTGGAATATTTGCTCGAGTCATCGAGCCATACTTGTTTGACGTTTTCAAGATTTTCAGCAATGCATTGCTATTTTTAGTATTTATTATTATTCTATACATTTTATCTCTATAGCGTTATTATTACTTATCCCGATGAACCTACGACTGTGACATGTAATGGGACAATGCAGCATAAGGATAGTGATTAACAGGATATGGAAGAGAATATAATACCTGTGGAAATTGTCAGAGAGATGGAGAACTTTGAAAAAAAAGCCTAAGTATATTTTGTACGAGACTGAAACACTTAATTTGGAAGATTCTGAAACAATCAAGGAAACACGTGTAAGCATTCATTTATCACCGTCAGAGAAGGAAGGATACTATAATGAACCATCCGGTCATTTTGCGTATTAGGATCCTGCTCCCTTAGATGAACCCTTCCTTAGCGGCTATTCGTGCTTTATGACTTAGGGGAGCGGGTGGTTCAGAATTTGGGAATGATTTGAGTGGTTTAGGAACACTTGGTTCCTTAAGGTTGGCCTATTTGGCCAAGTTTGACTTCGGTCAACATTTTGAGCAAACGACCTCGGAATCGAGTTCTTACAGCTCTAGTATCTCCGTATGATGATTTCGGACTTGGACGTATGTTCGGCTTGGGTTTTCGATGACCCGGGAGCATTTCGGCGCCCAAAATGGAAATCAGGATTTCCTTATGTTTGAAATTTTGATTGGGAACTGATTTTATGCTATTGAGGTCCGAACGGAATTTCGGGACTAGGAATAGTTCCGTATAGTCATTTATGACTTGTCTGCAAAATTTGAAGTCATTCCGAGTAGTATAGGCCCGTTTGGCGCAATGAGGTGAATTTTAGAATTCGTAAGTTCTTAAGTTGATTCAATTTGGTTTTGGGGTTGAATTTTGAGTTTCGTCGTTGTTTTTCATGTTCCAGAAGTTCGAGCGAGTCCGTATCATGAATACAGACTTGCTGGTGCTTTTGGACGGGGTCTCGAGGGGCTCGGGTGTGTTTTAGACCCCCGGGAGCTAAGTTAGAAAAACAAGAATTTTTCTATTTGGTTTCCTTCTCTGCGATCGCACAAGGAGGGTTGTGATCGTGGAGAAAGATTTTGCTGGGCTGCTGGTTGTTCTCTGCGATCGCAGCCTTCCCCTTGCGATCGCATAGGTCTGGGTTCCAAAGCTTTGCGATCGTGGTGCTTTCTCGCGATCGCACTGAGTCACAGCTGGGCCGGGTAACTTTGTTCTTCGCGATCGCAAGACCTCTGCCGCAATCGAAGAGGTCAGGGGAGTTGGTCTTCGTGATCGCATGACCTCTGCCGCGATCGCAGAGGTCTGGCCAGTTGGCCTTCGCGATCGCAGGCCTCAGGTCGCGATCGCATAGAAGCTTCAACTGGGCAGTCTCTTAAAAGGGGGACCTAGCAAAAATTCTTCATTCCCGTCTTCTTCCTCAAGGTTTTAGAGATAATTTCAAGAGGGTTTTCCACCATTATCATTGGTAAGTTAATTCCTTAGTTTTAATGATTCTAATATCAATTCCTTATGAAATTCTCTTCTAATTACCCTAAAAATTCATAGAAATTGATAGATATGGGACTTTTGGAAAATTATGAATTACTCATTGTTGCCATGAATTCTAGCAAGAACTTGCATAATTATGATCCTTGGACTTCGGGTAATGGGTTTCTTCAAGAATTTTCGAAATCCGAACGTGTGGGCCCGGGGTCGAATATCCGAAAACCTTCAAGAATGCTAAATTTTGGAATTTCTTGTTAATTCTCCTTCTTTGGACTGAAATTGATTCAATTATACCATGTTTGGCTAGTTGTGAGTCGTCGAGAGTAGATTTTGGAGATTCGGGCGCATCCTTGATCCGAGGGGTGATACCGTCACGAGGTGAGTCTCCTTTCTAACCTTGTAAGAGGAAAATTGTCCCCATAGGTGTTCTACATGTTGTATGTTTGTATTTGGGGGCTACGTGTGTACCTTGTGATGAGAGTCCGTACGTAGCGACTACTATTGTTATGTCCGGGTAGTGTAGGACCACAACATGCCATGTATTCTACCTTAAATTGAAGTATATGCTTAAATTCATGCTTGATATACTACTGTCACCCTGCGCTTTCATTTACTTAATAATTGGGAAGGATTGTGATGAATTGAACTTTACATTTGTGTGTGCATGATAGTCGCCTCGTAATTTACATTCCGCGAGCGGGATATGTTTTCCTTCACTCTTACAGGAGCGGGTCGTGCGCCACGACGGATTTATAGTGCACTTACGGTATGGGCCGGTTAATCCCCGGTAGTGCACAAGGATTTATTTGAGAATGCACTTGTGGTACGGGCCGGTCGATCCCCGACAGTGCATGGACAAAGTTACATTATGATACGGTGTAATTACATTGATAGACGCACTTACGGTACGGGCCGGTCGATCCCTGGCAGTGCGTAATTGGACACTTGGTAAGCATGCACTCATGGTACGGGTCGGTCAATCCCCAGCAGTGCATAGCTCTTCTTGATATGATTACATTATAAGCATGCACTCATGGTACGGGCCGGTCGATCCCCGGTAGTGCATAGCTCTTCTTGATATGATTACATTATAAGCATGCACTCATGGTACGGGCCGGTCGATCCCCGGCAGTGCATAGCTATTCTTCCTCCTGACTGTAGCCGATTGCTTTACACTTATGTGCGCATGACTGTTTGGTGCTGAATTCCTGATTTATGACGTGACAGGTGGATGGGAAAAGAGACAGGGAAGTTGATACTGCTTTCGATATTTATTTGGAAACTCTGTACTCTCTTTACATTTGGGGTGCATTGTTTGCATGTCTACTATTTTCCTTACATCCTGCTTTACATTATTACTTTTGGACCTTAGTGAGTATCGAGTCGACCTCTTGTCACTACTTCTTCGAGATTAGACGGGATACTCACTGGGTACATATTTATATATGTACTCATGCTTCACTTTCTTTTCTTCTGTACTTGACTGTACACGTCCGGAGGCTGGTATTTCGGATTATCAGGCCGGAGCTAGGTATTGACTGACTGACTATACTTCACGGTGAGCTGCTCCTCTTGGCGACTTCCTGGCAGCACCCTGGAGTTATCTTTTGTCATATTCTCTATCTATTTAATTCAGACTGAGACTGTATATATTTTAGTCATTGTATATTCAGTAGTTGCCCGTGACACTTGTGACACTAGTTCCTGGCACACACGTAGTGTATATTTTGGGTTGTTGGCTGTACATATGTTATGTGACATGCCTATTGGTTGATTTTCCGCACTTGTAGTTTTATTTCACATCACCCGCCATTATTATGTTTATATCTGTTTAAAATTGGTTAAAAGATGAAATTTGCGTAACTGGGAATGGCAACACTTAGTGTTTCTTTATTGGCTGGCCTAACCTCGCTGTTGGGCGCCATCGCGACTTGAATCGAGATTTGGGTCATGACAGATATATCCGGTTCTTGAAGGAGTATGAGGATATTTTTGCATGGTCCTACGATGATTGGTTTAAGAATATACATAGTAGCTCACAAGCTACCTACCGACCCTATGTGTCCACCTGTAAAAAATAAACTCAGCAAGTTCATGCTAGATATGAGTCTAAAAATAAAAGAGGAAGTCACAAAGAAAATCAATGCCAAGGTTCTCAGAGTAGTTGAATATCCGATTTGGTTAGCCTACATTGTGCCTGTTCCAAAGAAAGATGGGAAGATCGGAGTCTGTGTCCATTATCGGGATTTAAACAGAGAGAGTCCTAAAGATGATTTCCCATTACCCAATATACACATACTGATCGATAATTGTGCCAAGCATGAACTCCAGTCTTTTGTGGTAGAGGCAGGGGTAGGGCTCCTGTTCGTGGAAGGGGGTGAGGGCGTCCCAAAGCTGTACCGGTTGCACCAATGGAGGATCCGTATATTTAGGAGCAGGATGAGCTGCCTCTAGTAGCTCCAGCACCAGCTGATTTTATGACGGCGCCGGGCTTCCAGGAGGTCATGGGCCGTATGTTGAGATTTATGGATACCATGTCGCAGACGGGTATACTTCCATCAGATCCTGCTACTTCTCAGGAAGGAGGAGGAGTACGGACCCCTACCGCTCAGGCTACGGGACCGGCAGCGGCAGCACATCATACTCCAGATACATCACACGTGATTGGGGTTCAGCCTGGGGTGGCAGTACCAGAGCCCAGGCCAGTGGCAAAGGGGGACCAGCAGAAGATTCTTGATAGATGGACCCGACTTCGCCCGCCGACCTTCGGGGGTGAGCGGGATGAGGATGCGCAGGATTTTGTTGACCGGTGCAGGGACAGACTACACAATATGAGGATATTAGAGTCACATGGGGTAGACTTCACCACATTTCAGCTTGAGGGTAGAGCTCGCCGTTAGTGGCAGTCATATGTTCTTAGTAGGCCAGCGGATTCTCCTCCTGTCACTTGGGGTTAGTTCACTCAGCTATTCTTGGATAGGTACATTCCGCCGTCTGAGAGGGAGGAGCTTCGGGGCATTTTTGAGAGGTTGGAGCAGGGACAGATGTCTGTGATGGATTATGAGGCGAGGTTTTCAGAGCTATCTCGCCGTGCTCTCATGATATTGCCCACTGATGCAGAGAGAGTCCGACGGTTCGTGGCAGGCATACATCCAGGCATCATAACCTCCATGGCTAGAGAGGTTGAGATGGGTACCCCCTACCAGCTTGTAGTCGAGATAGCTCGACGGATTGAGGGTTATCGTGTGAGGAGCAAGGTCAGCAGAACAAGAGGGCCAGGTTTGCAGGTGACTTTAGGGGTGCTCCAGCCAAGGGCAGGGGTCAGTTCGGAGGTAGTCAGTTCAACAGGCCTTCCCATTCAGCACCTCCACTACCTCCTAAGGGTTTTCCAGCCAGGCCTCAGTTTAGTGCCATGCCAGAGCGCTCTTATCATCCTCCAGCTATCCAGAGTGCACCCAGTGGTTACTCCAGCCGTAAGAGATCCTCCGGTTCCTATTTCAGTGCCATGCCAGATGATTCTTACCGGCCTTCGGCTATTTAGGGTTCTTCTTCTTCTTCAGGACAGCAGGCTATGATGCCTAGAGGTTGTTTTGAGTGTGGGGAGCTGGGCCACATGATCAGGCGGTGTCCAAGGTATCGAGGCAAGGCCGTGCAGTAGAGTCACCAGCCTATGATTTCAGCACCTGCAGCACGACCACCTAGGGGTGGGGGTCAGGTTGGCAGGGGCCATTCTAGAAGGGGAGGCCAGCCAGGAAGGGGTCAGTCAGCCCCAGCTCGTTCTAGGGGAGCTCAGTCATCGGGTGCTTCAGCCAGATTCTATGCTATTCCGGCCAGATCAGATGCAGTGGCCTCAGACGCCTTGATTACAGGTATCATCTCAGTATATGGTAGAGAGGCTTCAGTGTTATTCGAACCAGGATCCACCTATTCATATGTTTCAGCATTATTTGCTCATTTCCTGGATGTTCCTCATGAGTCTTTGGGTTCTCCCTTGTATGTGTCCACTCCTGTGGGCGGCTCCGTAGTGGTAGACCGGGTCTACTGATCTTGTGTGATTGCTTTCTGTGTGGTTGAGACCAGAGTCGACCGTTATTGCTTGATATGGTTGATTTTGAGGTTATTTTGGGCATGTATTGGCTATCTCCTGATGATGATGTATTGGATTGCCATGCCAAGATAGTTACATTAGCCATGCCTGAGTCACCGAGGTTAGAGTGGAGGGGTTCTTCAGTTAGTTCCTTCAGCCGGGTTTATTTTTTTCATGAAAGCTCTGGATATGGTCGAGAAGGGGTGTTTAGCCTACTTTGCTTATGTGCGGGACACCACCGCCGAGTCTCCTACCATCGATTCAGTGCCTGTCGTTCGAGAGTTTCCGGATGTGTTTCCTTCAGACCTTCCAGGCATGCCTCCAGATCGAGATATAGATTTCTGCATTGATTTGGCTCCAGATACTCGGCCTATTTCTATTCCCCCGTATCGTATGGCACCTAAGGAGCTAAAGGAGTTGAAGGAGAAGCTTGATGAGTTGTTGGCAAAAGGGTTTATCAGGTCGAGTGTGTCGCCGTGGGGTGTTCTAGTCTTATTTGTAAAGAAGAAGGATGGGTCCATGCGGATGTGCATTAATTACCGCCAGCTGAATAAAGTGATCATCAAGAACAAGTATCCCCTTCCGCCCATTGATGATTTTCTTGACCAGTTGGAGGGGACTCGAGTGTTTTCTAAGATAGATCTGAGATCGGGTTATCACCAGCTGAAGATTCGGGTTTCTTATGTTCCGAAGACTGCTTTTCGCACTAGATATGGCCATTATGAGTTTCTAGTGATGTCCTTTGGCTTGACTAATGCCCCAGCAGCATTTATGGACTTGATGAATAAGGTATTCAGGCCGTATATCGACTCATTCGTTATTGTTTTCATTGATGATATATTGATCTAATCACGGAGCTTGGTTGAGCACGAGCAGCATTTGAGAGTTGTGCTCCAGACCTTACGAGAACATAGGCTATATGCTAAGTTCTCCAAGTGCGAGTTCTGGTTGGAGTCTGTGGCATTTTTGGGGCACGTGGTGTCTGGAGAGGGTATCAAGGTTGATGCGCAGAAGATTGAGGCAGTTCAGAGTTGGCCACATCCCACTTTAGCTTCAGAGATCAGGAGTTTTCTGGGGTTTAGCAGGTTATTACCGTCGATTCGTTGAGGGATTCTCTTCTATTGCCGCTCCATTGACTGGATTGACTCAGAATAATGCCCCGTTTCGTTGGTTCGATGATTGTGAGGCGAGCTTTCAGAAGCTCAAGTCATCATTGACGTCAGGACCAGTTCTTTCATTGCCTTCTGTGTCAGGGGTGTATAATGTATATTATGACGCCTCACGCGTCGGGTTGGGATGTGTGTTTATGCAGGATGGCAGGGTTATTGCTTATGTTTCGCGCCAGCTGAAGGTTCATGAAAAGAATTACCATGTGCATGACTTGGAGTTGGCGGCGATAGTTCATGCTTTGAAGATATGGCGGCATTATTTGTACGGTGTATCTTGTGAGGTCTATACTGACCACCGCAGCCTGCAATACTTGCTTAAATAAAGGGACCTTAATTTGAGGCAGCGGAGATGGCTTGAGTTGTTAAAGGACTATGATCTCACTATTCTGTATCACCCAGGCAAGGCGAATGTGGTAGCAAATGCTTTGAGCAGGCGATCAATGAGTATGGGTAGTTTGGCCTACATTGCAGCGGAGGAGAGACCTTTAGACTTGGACATTCAGTCCTTGGCCAATCGCCTGGTGAGATTGAACCTTTGAGAGCCTCGTCGAGTTCTGGCTCATGTGGTTGCTCAGTCTTCATTATTGGGAGAGATTAAGGCTCGACAATTTGATGATCCACGTCTGGCAGAGCTTCGAGATACAGTGGTCCAGAGTAGGGCCAAGGAGGTTACCTTAGGCGAGGATGGGGTTCTGAGATTCCAGGGCCGATTGTGTGTTCCTGATGTTGATGGCCTGAGGGAGAAGATTCTAGCAAAGGGGCACAGTTCTCGGTATTCAGTTCATCCAGGAGCGACGAAGATGTATCGTGATTTGAAGCAGCATTTCTAGTTGAGGCAGATGAAGAAGGATATTGTTCAGTATGTGGCAAGGTGTCTAAATTGTCAGCAGGTTAAGTACGAGCATCATAGGCCAGGAGGCTTGTTCCAGCAGATGCCCATTCCTGAGTGGAAATAGGAGCGCATCACCATGTACTTCGTGGTTGGGTTTCCTCGAACTTTGCGGAAGGTTGACGCGGTTTGGGTCATTCTGGATAGATTGACCAAATAAGCGCATTTCATTCCCGTGGCTACTACTTATACTACAGAGAGGCTGGCTCATATTTACCTTCGAGAGATAGTCTGGTTGCATGGTGTACCGGTGTCTATCATTTCGGATCGAGGTCCTCAGTTCACTTCACACTTCTGGAGAGCTTTGCACAGTGAGATGGGTACTCAGATATACCTCAGTTCAGCATTTCACCCTCAAACTGATGGCCAGTCAGAGCGTACAGTTCAGATTTTAGAGGATATGCTCAGAGCTTGTGTGATTGATTTCGGGGGTCAGGGGGACCAGTCCTTTCCTTTGGCGGAGTTTGCATATAATAATAGTTATCAATCCAGCATAGAGATGGCTCCATTCGAGGCTTTATATGGTCGACGATGTCGTTCTCCGATTGGGTGGTTTGAGCCTGGTGAAGCCAAGTTACACGGCACAGATCAATTGAGAGATGGTTTAGAGAAAGTGAAGATTATTCAGGAGAGGCTCCGCACAGCACAGTCTAGGCAGAAGAGCTACACAGATCAGCGGGCACGTGATGTGGCATTCATGGATGGGGATAAGGTTATGTTGAAGGTTTCACCGATGAAGAAGGGAAAGTTGAGCCTAGGTTTATAGGTCCTTTCAAGGTGTTGAAGCGGGTCGGAGAGGTTGCATATGAGCTTTCTTTACCTCCATCCTTGTCAGGAGTTCATCCAGTATTTCATGTATCCATGCTTCGGAGGTATCACGCCGACGTCTCGCACGTGGTTGATTACAGTACTATTCAGTTAGATGAGAAGTTGGGCTACGGGGAGGAGCCAAAGTCTATTATTGATAGGAAGGACCGCCAGTTGAGGTCCAAGGAAGTTTCTGCGCTTAAGGTCCAGTGGAGGAGCCAACCAGTTGAGGAGGCGACTTGGTAGACCGAGCTGGACATGCAGAGCAGATATCCACAGCTATTCAGCACTCCAGGTACAATTCTAGACCCGTTCGAGGAAGAACGTTTGTTTAAGAGGGGAGAATGTAACGAACCTGCCGGTCGTTTTGCGTATTAGGATCCCGCTCCCTTAGATGAAACCTTCCTTAGCGGCTATTCTTGCTTTACGACTTGCGGGAGCGGGTGGTTCAGGATTTGGGAATGATTTGAGTGGTTTAGGAACACTTGGTTCCTTAAGGTTGGCCTATTTGGCCAAGTTTGACTTCGGTCAACATTTTGAGCAAACGACCTCGGAATTGAGTTCTGACAGCTCCAGTATCTCCGTATGATGATTTTGGACTTGGGCGTATTTTCGGCTCAGGTTTTCAATGACCCGGGAGCATTTCGGCGCCCGAAATGGAAATCATAATTTCCTTATGTTTGAAATTTGGGTTGGGACGTGATTTTATGCTATTGAGGTCCGAACGGAATTCCGGGATCGGGAATAGTTCCGTATAGTCATTTATGACTTGTCTGCAAAATTTGAAGTCATTCCGAGTAGCATAGGCTTGTTCGGCGCAGTGAGCTGAATTCTACAATTCTTAAGTTCTAAAGTTGATTCAATTTGGTTTTGGGGTTGTTTTTGAGTTTCGTCGTTGTTTTTCACGTTACGAAAGTTCGAGCGAGTCCGTATCATGAATACAGACATGCCGGTGATTTTGGACGGGGTCCCGAGGGGCTCGGGTGTGTTCTAGACCCCCGGGAGCTAAGTTAGAAAAAATAGAATTTTTCTATCTGGTTTCCTTCTCTGCGATCGCATGAGGAGGATTGCGATCGCGGAGAAGGATTTTGCTTGGCTGCTGGTTGTTCTGTGTGATCGCAGCCCTCCCCTTGCGGTCGCATAGGTCTGGGTTCCAAAGCTTCGCGATCGCGGTCATTTCTCGTGATCGCACTAAGTCACAGCTGGGCCGGGTAACTTTGTTCTTCGCGATCGCAAGACCTCTGCCGCGATCGCAGAGGTCTGGCCAGTTGGCCTTCGCGATCGCAGGCTTCAGGTCGCGATCGCATAGAAGCTTCAACTAGGCAGTCTCTTAAAAGGGGGACCTAGCCAAAATTCTTCATTCCCGTCTTCTTCCTCAAGGTTTTAGAGAGAATTTCAAGAGGGTTTTCCACCATTATCATCAAGGTAAGTTAATTCCTTAGTTTTCATGATTCTAATATCAATTCCTTATGAAATTCTCTTCTAATTACCCTAAAAATTCATAGAAATTGATAGATATTTAGGGATTTTCGGAAAATTATGAATTACTCATTGTTGCCATGAATTCTAGCAAGAACTTGCATAATTATGATCCTTAGACTTCGGGTAATGGGTTCCTTCAAGAATTTTCGAAATCCGAACGTGTGGGCTCAGGGTCGAATTTTCGAAAACCTTCAAGAATGCTAAATTTTGGAATTTCTTCTTAATTCTCCTTCTTTGGCCTGAAATTGATTCAATTATACCATGTTTTGCTAGTTGTGAGCCGTCGAGAGTAGATTTCGGAGATTCGGGCACATCCTTGATCCGAGGGGTGATATCGTCACGAGATGAGTCTCCTTTCTAACCTTTTAAGAGGGAAATTGTCCCCATAGGTGTTCTACGTGTTGTATGTTTGTATTTGGGAGCTACGTGCGTACCTTGTGATGAGAGTCTGTACGTAGCGACTAGTATTGTTATGTCCGGGTAGTGTAGGACCACAACATGCCATGTATTCATCCTTAAATTGAAGTATATGCTTAAATTCATGCTTGATATACTACTGTCTCCCTGAGCTTTCATTTTCTTAATAATTGGGAAGGATTGTGATGAATTGAACTTTACATTTATGTGTGCATGATAGCCGCCTTGTAATTTACATTCCGCGAGCGGCATAGGTTTTCCTTCACTCTTACAGGAGCGGGTCGTGCACCACGGCGGATTTATAGTGCACTTACGGTACGGGCCGGTCGATCCCCGGCAGTGCACAGGGATTTATTTGAGAATGCACTTATGGTACGGGCCGGTTGATCCCCGGCAGTGCATGGACAAAGTTACATTATGATACAGTGTAATTACATTGATAGATGCACTTACGGTACGGGCCGATCAATCCCCGATAGTGCGTAGTTGGACTCTTGGTAAGCATGCACTCATGGTACGGGCCGGTCGATCCCCGGCAGTGCATAGCTCTTCTTGATATGATTACATTATAAGCATGCACTCATGGTACGGGCCAGTCGATCCTCGGCAATGCATAGTTATTCTTCCTCTTGACTCTAGTGTGTTGCTTTACACTTATGTGCGCATGACTGTTTGGTGCTGAATTCCTGATTTATGACGTGAAAGGTGGATGGGAAAAGAGACAGGGAAGTTGATACTGCTTTCGATATTTATTTGGAAACTCTGTACTCTCTTTACAATTGGGGTGCATTGTTAACATGTCTATTGTTTTCCTTACATCCTGCTTTACATTATTACTGTTGGACCTTAGTGAGTATCGAGTCGACCTCTCGTCACTACTTCTTCGAGATTAGACGGGATACTCACTGGGTACATATTTATATATGTACTCATGCTACACTTTTTTTTCTTCTGTACTTGGCTGTACAGGTCCGGAGGCTGGTATTTCGGATTTTCAGGCCAGAGCTAGGTATTGACTGACTGACTATACTTTACGGTGAGTTGCTCCTCTTGGAGACTTCCTGGTAGCACCCTGGAATTTTCTTTTGTCATATTCTCTGTCTATTTCATTCAAACTGAGACTCTGTATATATTTTAGTCATTGTATATTCAATAGTTTCCCGTGACACTCGTGACACTAGTTTCCGGAACACACGTGGTGTATATTTGGGTTGTTGGTTGTACATATGTTATGCGACATGCCTATTGGTTGATTTTCCGCACTTGTAGTTTTATTTCATATCACCCGCCATTATTATGTTTATATTTTTTAAAAATTGGTTAAAAGATGAAATTTGCGTAACTGGGAATGGTAACACTTAGTGTTTCTATATTGGCTGGCCTAACCTCGTTGTTGGTCGCCATCGCGACCTGAATCGAGATTTGGGTCGTGACAGATACATCCGGTTCTTGAAGGAGTATGAGGATATTTTTGCATGGTCCTACGATGATTGGTTTAAGCATATCCATAGTAGCTCACAAGCTACCTACCGACCCCATGTGTCCCCCTGTAAAAAATAAACTCAGCAAGTTAAAGCCAGATATGAGTCTAAAATTAAAAGAGGAAGTCACTAAGAAAATCAAAGCCAAGGTTCTCAGAGTGGTTGAATATCCGACTTGGTTAGCCTACATTGTGCCTGTTCCAAAGAAAGATGGGAAGATCGGAGTCTGTGTCGATTATCGGGATTTAAACAGAGCGAGTCCTAAAGATGACTTCCCATTACCCATATACACATATTGATCGACAATTGTGCCAACCATGAACTCCAGTCTTTTGTGGATTGCTTCGCATCGTATCATCAGATCTAGATGGATGAAAAGGATGCCAAAAAGACAGCCTTTATCACACCATGGGGGGTGTACTGCTATAAAATGATGTCGTTTTGCCTGAAGAATGTTGGAGCCACGTACATGAGAGCCATGAAAACCATTTTCCACAACATGATACACAAGGAAATAGAGGTGTACGTGGATGACATCATCATCAAATCCGGAAGAAGTACATATCATATAGCAGACTTTAAGAAATTTTTTGATTGGCTTTGAAGGTATAATCTGAAACTGAATCCTGCAAAGTGTTCCTTCAGAGTCCCTGCCGGAAAATTGCTAGGATTCATCGTAATCCGTCGAGGGATTGAATTGTACTCATCAAAGGTCAGAGCTATACAGGACTTTCCACCTCCGAAGAACAAAAAAGGTGTGATGAGTTTCTTATGGCGTCTCAATTACAACGTCGTTTCATAGCACAATCAACTGTGATCTGTGAACCGATTTTCAAAATGTTGAAGAAAGATGCCGCAACAAGTTGGACTGAAGAATGTCAGAAAGCTTTCGAAAAAATCAAGGGGTACTTATCCAAACCACCTGTTCTGGTCCCACCGGAACCAGGGAGACCTTTGCCGCTCTATTAATCTGTACTAGATGGAGCATTTGGTTGTGTTTTAGGACAATATGATAGGACGGGAAGAAAGGAGCAGGCCATAAATTATTTGAGTAAGAAATTCACACCCTACGAAGCACGGTATTCTTTACTGGAGCGCACATGCTGTGCTTTGACATGGATATCTCAAAAGTTGAGGCACTACTTATGTGCCTACACCAAATATCTCATATCAAGGATGGATCCGCTAAAATATATCTTCCAGAAACCCATGCCCACCGAAAAGTTAGCAAAATGGCAGATATTGCTGAGAGAGTTCGACATCATCTATGTAACTCAGAAGGCAGTCAAAGCACAAGCATTGGCAGATCATTTGGCAGAAAATCCTGTAGACGGAGAATACAAACCCTTGAAAACGTATTTCCTGATGAGGAAGTATCATTCGAAGGAGAAGATATTACTGAAGCATATGAAGGTTGGAGAATATTCTTCGATGAGCTGCAAACTCCAAACGAGTGGGTATTGGAGCAGTCTTAGTGTTAGAAACAAGCCAACACTATCCGGTATCCAGTAAACTCAGGTTTCCATATACCAATAATATGGAAGAATATGAGGCTTGCATCTTAGGACGCAAGTTAGCCATTGACATGAATGTTCATGAATTGTTAATGATTGGAGATTCCGACCTTTTGGTGCATCAAGTTTTAGGAGAATGGGCTACAAAGAATACCAAAATATTGCCATATTTTCATTGTGTGCAAGATCTGATCAAGAGGTTCACGAAAATAGAATTCAAACATGTTTCGAGGGTCCAGAATGAGTTCGCAGATGCATTGGCCACTTTATCTTCCATGATACAACACCCAGATAAGAATTTCATCGATCCTATCCCAATAGGAATTCATAAGCAGCCAGATTATTGTGCTTATGTTGAAGAAGAAAATGATGGAAATCCATGGTTCCACGACATCAAAGAATATTTGGCAAAAGGAGAGTACCCGAAGCACGCAAATCATACTCTGAAACGCACATTTCGAAGATTATCCAACAACTTCTTCCAAAGCAGAGGAATTCTTTACAGAAGGACTCCAGACATGGGATTATTACGGTGTGTCGATGCTAAGGAAGCGTCCATATTGCTCGAGGAAATATATGTCGGAACTTGCGGAACACGCATGAACGACTATGTCATAGCCAAGAAAATATTAAGAGCAAGATATTTCTGGATGACTATGGAAACAGACTGCATCAAGTATGTCAAAAAGTGTCATTAATGCCAGGTATATGCTAATATGATACGAGTGCCACCCAATGAACTCAATGCAACTAGTGCACCTTGTCCCTTTTCCGCTTGGGGGATGGGGTCATCGGTCCAATCGAACATGTTGCTTCAAATGGGAATAATTTCATTGTAATGGCCATAGACTATTTCACAAAATGGGTTGAATCGCATCTTACAAGGCTGTAACTAAAAAGGTCATTGCGGATTATGTTCGGGATCGCATTGTTTGACGATTCGGGGTACCCGAATCAATCATCACCGACAATGTTGCCAACCTTAACAATGATGAAAGCCATGTGTGAGACCTTCAAGATCAAGCATAAGAATTCCACATCATACATGCCGCAAATGAATGGAATTGTAGAAGCCGCCAACAAGAACATCAAGAAGATAATGAGGAAAATGGTAGATAATTACAAACAATGGCACGAGAAGCTACCATTTTGTTTACTTTGATATCATACCATGGTTCGCACATCAACTGGGGCAGCTCCCTATTTGTTGGTCTACGAAACAGAAGTGGTTATTCCTGCCGAAGTAGAAATCCCTTCACTAAGAATCATACAAGAAGTCGAGCTTAGCGATGCAGAATGGGTACAAAGTCGCTATGAACAACTGGCTCTCATTGATGGAAAGATAATGAACGTGGTATGTCACAAACAACTATACAAGATTTGAATGTCCAGAGCTTTCAACAAAAGGGTCAGGTCGAGTCAATTCAATCCGGGCAGTTGGTGCTAAAGCGGATCTTCCCGTATCAGGATGGAGCCAAAGGGAAGTTTTCACCCAATTGGAAAGGCCCCTACATGGTTCACCGATTACTAACAAGAGGAGCACTCATACTTGCAGAAATGGACGGGGAAATTTGGTCAAAACATATCAACTCAGACGCAGTCAAGAGTGTGATGACCCAAGAGGTCATTTAATAAATATAGACTCCGCCCCATGCTTAATTGTCACAAAAAGGTTAATTTTAAATATATTGATTCGCATGTGCGGTCCGGGCGCAAAACCGAAAAGCTTTTATGCTAAAAATATGAGAAATAGTGAATTCTAGAGTTAAAACTTGATTATAGTTGACATTGGACAACATTTTGAGTAAATGGACCCGGATCTGTGTTCCGATGATCCCGGGAGGTCCGCAGTAAAATATGAGACCCCGAAAATGAATTCTGAGGTCAAAGCCTTAGAAAACAATTTTTAATGAATATTGTTCTGCTGGTTAATTCAAGAAATAAAGAAATGAAAAATTATGTGAAAATATGATATCGTGGCCGTATTTTGATTCTGGAGACCAGTACAAGTTTTTTATGTTAAGTAAGTTCTATCTGTGAAATTTCATGAGAATCTGAGTTGATTTGATGCAATTCGGACATCCGGTTAAAAAGTTAGAAATTTGAGTGTTCTTGAGAAAATCTTGAATTTTGAGGCCAAATCTGTAGATTTTGATGTTAATTTGATGATTTGATTTCGCAAACAAGTCCGTATGATATTTTTAGATGTGTGTGCATGTTTGGTTTGTAGTCACGAGGGCTCGGGTGAGTTCCGGGTAGGCTATGGAGTGTCTAGACTTAGAAAAATTCCCAACAGCTGAAACATCTGGTGTGCAGGTCTCTAATCTCGCAAATGCGAGGTCGTGCTTCGCAAATGTGAAGCCAATGTTGAGCCTATGATCTCGCAAATGCGAGGTCCCTAGGTCGCAAATGCGAAGGACCTTGTTCGCAAATGCGAGGTCCTGTTCGCATTTGCGATATATGCCTGGAAAGACCAGGGTTCGCAAATGCGAACCCCAGCTCGTGAATGCGAGACCCGCAGCCTGTTATATCAGCTTTTTGATGGGATTTTACCTTCTTTTCCAATTTTCTAAAACCCTAAACCTCCATATGCGATTTTCCCAAGGTCCAAACTTCTTCAAATCATTAGTAAGTGACCTCTAACTAATTTCTTTCAATTCCTAACAACTTTTAACAATGATTTCAACAAAAACTCTAGAGTTTCCATGGTAGAAATTTGGGTTTTGGGTAGAACTTAGGAATTTCACTTTTTGGAGAATTGGTCCTCCAATAGGGGTTGGATTCCAATACCAATTGTATATTCGTGCTCGGGAGAGAATGGGTAAACGGGTTTTGGTGTGAACCTCGAGTTTAGACAAAGTGGGTCTGGGGAGAATTTTCGATATTTCATATGAAACCTTAGTAAAATCATTATTTTTCAACAAAGATGATTCCTTTAGGCTATGATTGATAACATTGGGCGAATTGTAATTAGATTCGAGCGGATTAGAGGAAATTTCCAAAGGGGAGGCAGTGCTAGAGCATTTAATTGCTTGCGAGACTGAGGTAAGTGTTTAGTCTAACTTTGGCTTGAGGGAATAGGAGTCCCCACTTAGTTGTTATGTGAAATGCATGGGTGTGGTGTAAAGGTGAGGTGACGAGTATCTATGCACCACCCAATTTTCCTGTTAAGCATGATTCGTTCCCCATTCCCGACTTAATTAATTATTGTCTTGATTGTTTTATGACTATTTGATGTTGTTACCTTGTTGTTAAATGTTGTGGTGGTTATTTGTGAAGAGTATTGGTTGTTATTGGGTTCCCTTGTGGGACAAACGATTGAGAAGTTTGGTGTTATTTTACGAAGTTTATATATATATATATATATATATTAATTCTCCTGTGATATATTGTTGAAAGAGAGATATTGTGAAAGGCTTGGCCTTTATTGTGAAAGCTTTATGAATTAATATAAGGTTGTGATTTATTGCTGAATCGGTAATGTTGTGAAAGGCTTGGCATGAATTGTGAAGTTTTTATAAACTAATATAATGTTATGATATGTCTAGTGGGAGCGGGTTGCACACCGCAACAAAGGTGTAATAAGGGTGGACAGGTGGGATCGGGTTTCACGCCACAACAGGAGCGATAAGGGTGATATATATATAGGGAGGAGGAATAGGGGAGGACAGGTGGGATCGGGTTGCTCGCCGCAACAAAAGGAGAGACAAGGGACGACACTCATGATTTATTGAATTCTTTCGAAAATGTTTTTACTTAATTTCAAATGATGTTTTACTGGTTTTTCTTTGAAAAATTCAAGGATTTGAGACTCGCAGATTTGAAAAAGTTAAATATATTTATTTTACTATTTTTCATGATATTTCGCACTACTTTTATTTTAAAGTCAATGTTTTGGAAATTATTGAGAATTGGTTATATCTGAGGCCTGAAAGAGGCGGTTGTGTTGTTTTATTATTGTTGCAGTACTTGAATTTATTTTTTTAGATTTCCTACTTGCTCTATATATTATTGTTACAGGTTTATTGTTAAAGTCCCGCCTTAGCCTCGTCACTACTTCGCCGAGGTTACTCTCGGCACTTACTCAGTATATGGGGTCGGTTGTACTTATACTACACTCTGTGCTCTTTTGCACAGATCCAGGTACTAGTCAGCAGTAGGGGATTCCAGGGCAACCACTCATTCATTTGGAGACACGAGGTATATCTGCCGGCATTCGTAGAGTCCGAGAGTCTTCTCCCATTTTTCATATACTATTTTTATCACCTTCAGAACAGTTGCACTATTTCTTTCGGCCATTATTTGTAGCATTCTTTTATAAGTTCGTGGATTTGTGACACCAAACCCTGGGGTGGTTCTAAGTTATTTATATAATTAGATCGTGGTTTGTTTTATTTAGTTGTTTATTTGTCTATGCTTAAAAACATTAACATAGAAAGTCAGCAGTATAAGCTTTAATTTATCATTGTGTAATATGTTCAAACGGAAATTTAAGTGAAGTAGTTAATCGAATTCTAACATTGGCTTGCCTCGCAAGTGTGGTGTTAGGCGCCATCACGATCCCTAAGGTTGGGAATTTTGGGTCGTGACAAAGAGATACTATGTTTAGGATTATTTGCATTCCCTCATTTGATGTAACTTAACTACGCTTGACCCGATTCTCGTTTAAGAGGGGATATATAGGCAGCCTTGTGGGTTCTATCACATCATAATAAAATCTTCATTTTTTCCATGATCAGAGACTTGGGAAGAATTTTGAGGAGGACCCTCAAAATTCTAAGGCAAGTCCAGCCATCTTCGTCACATGCGGAACAGTCAAAGAGTTGCATTTAAACAGGGGCAGAATTTTGAGAGTGACCCTCAAAATTCTAAAGCAAGGAAGTCGCAATGTCTTTAAATAGGTCACAGTCATCGGTTCATCTAAATTATTGACATTTCATACTACTATATTTTAAATAACGGAAAAGGGTCTGATATGTCCTTATACTATGATAAATTGCTTTAAAATGTCCCCCGTTATAATATTGGGCCGTAAAAGTCTCTGTCGTCCAACTATCCTAACAAATCTTCCCTTAGTTAGATGGATGTTCCACGTGGCATCCATTCGTGCCTTTTTTTAATCTGGGCACACAAGAGACAACCCGCTCCATGAAACCCACCAACCCATAACTCGCGACCCAGTGACTTATAACCCAAATTAAACCCCAACCCTAATTTATACTCCCCGCTCCCCCGGACCAACAATCCTTTAAACATATCCCAGCTAATCAAATAAAACAAGCATCTGAAACACATAAACTATAAATAACAATTAAGAGAAAAGAAATAAATGCATATCCAAATATGATATGAGCCTTAATTCCCCTATTAAACCATGTCAATTTCGAATAATAAATCAAACTAGCAGAAACTTTAGACTATAATTCCCGTGAAAACTGGTCTATAATCTAATGACTACCCAAAACTCAAAGATACAGTGCATCAGTCGAAAACAACAACCAAACTGCCAAATGACTAGAATTGAAGCAAATGCTATTTAAGATTAAGGAATCTTTAAGGAACTCATCAGAAGTACTAATTTTGAAACATAGAACTGGAACTTCATTCTAATATGGAGATAGGTGAGAGTCAATTAATTTCACATAGAGGAAGAAACTGCTAGATGCCAACGTGCTTAAAGACACTAATTCATCCAAATCAAAGTGACGATAACCAAGCCAAAAGCCAAAAAGATACCAAGCCATCCATCATAAATTTAGTTCAAAGAAAGGAAGACAAACAAAACAATGCAACAGTTCTTCTATTTGATCAACAATCAGAAAATCAAGCAGATCTCAGTTATATGCATAAACTAACCAGTAAATCATAGCCAATGCAAACCAACAAGGCACCTTCTCTTTGACGTTGCACTAGACTCCGACATTTATGATGAAATTTGTTGCAATGGGCTGTCTTGATGGAGCTAATCGCAGAGGGTTTGATGGAGAAGGCAGTAGGAGTATAAATTAGGGCTTGGGTTTAATTTGGGTTATAAGTCACTGGGTCGCGGGTTATGGTTTGGTGGGTTTCATGGAGCGGGTCGTCTCTTATGTGCCCAGCTTAAAAAAGGCACGGATGGATGCCACGTGGCACCTCTGTCTAACTAAGGGCAGATTTGTTAGGATAGTTGGACGGTAGGGACTTTTAAGGCCCAATAGTATAACGGGGGACAGTTTTAAATAATTTACCATAGTAGAGGGACAAATCAGACCCTTTTCTATTGAAATAATGGCATTCATCAAATGCACGCTTGTTTTCAAACAGGATCTCAAGGCAGGAGCAAGTATAGAACCGGAAAAAAATAACGTGAAACAATCTTCCCCCACAAAACTCACTATTTTTTCTATGGATGCAGGCATAATAAAACAACGATATCCGCAAACACATCAAGTTGCTGCCTTCAAGATAACAAATTATCTAGCGCAAGCATCTCCAGCTAAGAAATGCTTTACTTTCTCACCAACACTCATTGTTTTCTTGCATAAGGCTAAGAACTGCCTTTCATGCATGAGACTAAGCATTGCCTCATCTTTGCATGAGGCTAAGCACTGCCTCTTTTCTTGCATAAGGCTAATCACTGCCTTTCCTACATGAGACTAAGCATTGTCTCCTCTTTGCATGAAGCTAAGTGTTGCCTCCCTAATTGCACAAGGCTAAGAACTGCATGAGACTAAGCATTGTCTCCTCTTTGCATGAGGCTAAGCATTGCCTCATTAATTGCATAAGGCTAAGAACTGCACGAGACTAAGCATTGTATCCTCTTTTCATGAGGCTAAGCATTGCCTCACTAATTGCATAAGGCTAAGAACTTCCTTTCCTGCATGAGACTAAGCACTGTCTCCCTTTTCATGAGGCTAAGCATTGCCTCACTAATTGCATAAGGCTAAGCACGGCCTTTCCTGCATGAGACTAAGCATTGTCTCCTCTTTGTATGAGGTTAAGCATTGCCTCACTAATTGCATAAGGCTAAGCACTGCCTTTCCTGCATGAGACTAAGCATTGTCTCCTCTTTGCATGAGGCTAAGCATTGCCTCCCCAATTGCATAAGGCTAAACACTGCCTTTCCCTGCATGAGACTAAGCATTGTCTCCCTCTTTACATGAGGCTAAGAATTGCCTCCCTAATTGCATAAGGCTAAGCACTGCCTTTTCCCCAAGTTTAAATACTACCTCCATTACGATATCTCAGACTTGGCACTGTCCTTTATTCACCTGGGGCTAAGCACTGCCTTCATCTTATACAAGAATAAGCATTGTCTTGTCTCATTTCGCATATGACTAAGCATCATATCTTTACATTTCATGGGTGGAACATCGCCATTTTGTCCAAAGGAGTCATAGTCCAGAGGCACCATCCTCACGGCCCGAGGATATCATTTCATGGCCTGCGAATCCCTTATCACACGATTCATGGCCTAGGACGTCATGGTCTAAGGACATCATCCTCACCGTCCAAAGACAAACTTCATGGTCCAAAGGAAATTTGCATCATGTTTAAATTCTTGCATGCACCGTGTTTTGAGTTTTGCAGGTAATACAGGAAGTAACCGTTTTTCATAACGGAAGCGACTTTTGATCCGGTTTCCGTTCATAACGTTCACATCTTGCAATTATTTTGACGTAACTAACCATCACAAATTACCCATCTTTTACTCTATGACCGTTCAAATACTCGCTCTATGGTACATCTGTAACGTTTCAGATTCACATTCATGATTTTGCATAAATTCATCTGATAACGTCCTACCAAAAAGAACCTTTTCTGAAACATACGACCATTCCTATAACAACTCCATCGGTTTCGTTCACTGTCGGATCCAGAACCACACACAGCCTGATTCCTGTAACACCAGGGATATGTAGGCAACTCAGAACAAGGGTTCGGCCCCCATTTTTTCCAAATCACGTCATCCCGCATTTAATTCGGCCAAAATTGGTCATCATTTTCTTTACCTGCCAACTCTTTCATCATTCCCGAGTAAAGAGGGACAACTGTTGATACCCAATTTTGCCTCATATTTTAAAATAAGTATAAATACTTTTAAAACTTAATTTTGCATCATTATCTTATTTACAATATTTATGCAAGCATTTTTCGATAATCTTTATAATTTTAAAACTTTATAATCGATTTTTCTTGCATTTAAATTGTTCAAATATTTATTGGTTATCCTTTAAATTTGTGATGACTCAATCATTTAATTTATTATTTTGCACCCATATATATACTTCATGATATTTTACTTCGTTTTACACAATTATATTTTGTATTTTATAAGCTATTTGCACAATTTTGCAGTAATAGCATATATTCGTATTGAAATGCTCTTTATTTGTATTATTTGTGTCAAAATAGCTTTTTTATATTTTTTATAATAGAACATCATTATCTTTAACCATTTCAATATTTAAATAATATTTTTACTTATTTACTAAGTATTTTTATAAATTATTTTCGTGTATTTAAAAATAGCCTAGTCTTAAATTAACTTTGAACCAGATTGGCCTAATATGCTGAGCCCAATAGATCGTAAGCCCAAACCAAACACCCCTTTACAAAACTCGGTTGGTACCCACTCCATACGACCCGCCCCATTTATTTTTAATCTGGGTCATTGATCTCTCAAGATCAACGGCCCCCGATCACCACCTCTCTTTAACTACTCAAACCCGCCCAAGCCCTACCATTTCCCTTAACCCGCCACCCCTAAATCCTCTCTACTCTCTCTTCTTCTCTGAGAAACACTAGCTGCCTCCCATTAATCCCACTCCTAATCCCACTGGGATTCGATCATTATTCTCTTGCCATATTTGAAACTTGTTGGAGTAGGTTGTCCGTTTGTGGTGTTACCTAGGTGCATGCCTAAACATGGCAAGCAAGATTTTCTGAAATCAAATCAAAGTTGTTCGAAATTTTGATTTTTGAGCATTATTTCGTCTACATACGTTCAATACTATGCAATGTGAGTCTGATTTCATTAAGATCTCTGTTGATTTACACATTCCCTCTTAAACTATGGTTTACCCGATTTCTCCCCTACATTGATTTTTAAACTGATTTTCTCAAGTCCCCTTTCCTTATTCTATGGTTGATTTGTTTTGTTTCCTTGTTTTTTCTTTCAATTTTACTGCTATATAAACGCCTTCCTACTCCCCTGTTAGGACAGACTTTGAATCAACATATGTTTACTAAAATTTGGGGCTTTGTTCTGCTATTCTCTTTTTTTGTATTATGATTTAGCCGGATGATAGCCAATGCCACTAAGACTCTATTATTCAAACTGCCTAGAGTTCTTTCGAAGCTCTTGGAAACTTTGACGCATTGGGATTCTAGGTTCTTGTGGAATTTTTTGCTCTTTATTGTTGTTTGTTTAACTGGTGAGTTACTGTACTTTTGCAATTTCATTCTTATATGCCGGTTATTCGCATATATTCTCAGTTCTCAAATTCATAGCCTAATGTGCTTCTAGGCTACGCTTGTGTGCAATTCTGTTTGCTTCGCCTCAGTTTTAAGTATCTTTGGCATTTAATTTCACATAATGTTGCTAGTCTGAAACATGCCCAAGCATGATTCGAGTAATTTAGATTTTCTCTAAAGTCCGTATAGCCAATGTGTTCTGACTTGTTTCTATGTATGACCTTTACACTTAGAATCTCTATAGTGTTTAATTTTGCTTAAAACTGTGAATCATGTTATTTGAATATGCTTCATATGCATAATTTGGGCTTCCTTTAGTTAATTAGCTATTATGTCAAAACTCGAACGCTTCATTTACTATTTGACATGCGTTTATCTTCCCATTGTGTTCTAAATCTTTGTAATGGTAATCTTGTATATGTAATATATTTTAATTATGTGCCAATATCCTTTTCTATCAACTGTGACTAGTTCCCTGTTAACATGCCCCCATCATGCTTTTGGCTCGCTTGGTTCAACAGTAATTGTCATAATATGTGCTTCCCTATCATGTCTAATGTTGTTCTGCTTTCTGATGTGAAGTTAACATGGCTATTTTATGACACTAGGATAATACTTAGCATAATTTGACCTTTAGGTTTTCACTTGTTTGATATTGGGAATCTATGCATGATAATCTTTGTCAATCCTACAAACTTGTTCTTTGCTTAACCCTGCCAATATGTGACTACCTATGTGCTAAGTGTTGAACTTGCTTCTAATTCCTTACTGAATGGACGTCTAAATATTGTGACCTTTTTGATTAGTTACTCTATATGCTCAACTTGGCTATGTCTATTTCAAGTTATAAGTGTATCCCGTAATTCCTGTCTCTCAACCTTCGTCCATTCTTACCTATATTCTCTTAAATATCTCATTCTTAGCCGGTTGAAAGCCAAGGCTGCCGACACTTTACTACTGACCTCCCTTGTGTGAGCACTGCTCGGGGTCCATTTGAGGCCCTTTTGAACTCTGACACACTAGGATTTGGTTCCTCAATCATTCCCTAAAACTTAAACTACCCCCATTCAACCCTTTTTCTTCCTATTACCTGTTGTATACCTAAGTTGGTTGGTTTAAATGATGCAATGCTTGGCAATATGGTTATATTAATTGACTTTGGGCTCGTCTATGATTCTGGGATTGTGTGATGAATATGGATCCTTGTTAGAAGTCTAGGTATGCTGTGTGAGAATCGCTGCAGGCCCAAACAGTGTTGGGTATTTCCTTTAGGCCTATTGTCGGCCTATTGTCATTATTTGTGTAACATTTTGCAATCTCATTCATTCGTGGGCCTGTAATTACTTTGTATAAATGATTGGGGTGTTAGTAAAATGGGAAGTGGGTAGGCTTTTAATATTTGCATGCAAAAAATGGGTAGATAATATGTTTATAGGATTCAGGGATTTACTTGCTATGTATGTTATTCAATCACTATGTGCACTATAGAAATCATGTCATTAGGGGAAGAACACACACATACACTACCTACTGTCAAACATGAATTCAAAAAAAATATTGCAATTATGTTTACTGCTACATGCTACTAGAAAATCTGCCTATAGGAACCAATGTCACTGTATTTTCTTTCAATTCGCATCATTCACTAGAAATCATGCCTATAAGATACTGATTATTCGTTTTGGTGCTATTCACCTTGAAAATATGCCTATAGCACTAAGGTTTGGCAATAAAATCACCTCTAAGTGCTAAACAATAGAGATCCTGCCTATATGGTACAATTACTCGCCATAATTTGTTAATGTTATATCGCTCAAACACTATTATATGTATGTTATTATTAGAAAGCATGAACAATTCTGGGATTTCCTCCAATAGATTTCATTGTCACTTAGTGATTCACATCTGGACACAACATCTATAAGAAATCTGCAATATCATATTAGCATGCAATAATCGTATAATTATTTGGAGATTAGCAGCGCCTAGCCTTTGAAACCGCGTGTATGTTTTAATGCATAGTCACACAGAAATTATGTCTATAGAGATAAAGGTTCTTAATCCTAAAATGGACTAACATGAAAACCTATTTCGCGTGCATTTGTTGCTTATGTGTTGAGGCTAACTTGAGCCCTTAATTGCCATATTTGAAGTCCAATATGTGTTTTGTGTGTCGCCTAGTTTTGACATTTTTGAACAGCCTAGATGAGGTCTAGAACTACATAAATTGATGTCCAAAGCTTCCTAGACCATAGGTATGGGACAGGTTGTGCACACGTAGAGCACGACTTAGTATTGAATTAGAGCGCTTTTAGGTAAACAACTTTAAAATAGTAATCGGGTAGCAGGAGATGATCGTCTGTGCCCGCTGAATAATATGAGTCACTACCTACCATAAGGGAGTTGCGAAATATTATTTATGTTGCACGGGGTGATACTTTAGGCTAAAAATGTTAGTACCCCCCCCCCCCCCATTTTCCTTTCTATGTCTACTGTTAGAATTGGAATACCTATGTATTCGTGTTAAGACTTTTTTAATAAAATTCTTTGGCCTTTATATTCCCTTCGTTTATTTGATCACTTAGCCTAATCCACATAATTTTATGTTCGATCGGGACCACAATTGTGGACCTCTAATAGTTCCTAACAAATTCTCTTTAAGGTATTTTGAGCTCGTACCCGATCTTTGGTGACATTGACTAGTCAAACAGAGTTATTCGCACAATTGGTGCCCTAATGCACATTAAAATCGTTGGGTGGAGGCTCTTCTCTTTTAACACCCATTCAAAAGACTTATCATGGGTCGAAACCTGATTCGCGAGAAAAGGGGTGCGACAGCTGTGATCACGAAAGGATACTATGTTTGGCGTTCTCAAGGCTGGGGGTCCTTTTTCTGCTATCCAAACACTTTGTACCCTTTGCTACCCCTTTTGAGCCTGCATTATTTGCTTTGGCTACCCACTTTTGGAATTAATTTTAGAGTTAAAAGTACAAAAAAAAAAATTAAAAAAAAAGAAAAGAAAGTCCATGCCCCAAGAGTACAAATTGGGGCAACCCTTAGAAAGTTAAAAAAAAGTTAAAAAAAGAGGAAGCATAAAGTACTCAAAGGATGCCCTTAGAAAATAAGAGTTGGGGCAATTAAAAAAAATAGAGAAAAAAAAAGAAGTCGAAGAAGAAAAGAAGAAAAAATAGAAAAAGAAAATAAATTAAAAAGATGAAAAGAATTGTTAGGCCCACATGTTTGAACGACGTTTGACCTGATTTATTAAAGAAAAAAAAGATACGTATGCAGCCTTACACGATTCGGTCCATCAAATAAGAGTAAAAAAACAAAAATCCAAAAAACAAAACCCCAATATCTGAAACTGGGGCAAATATTTTATTTCACTTTTGAAAAAGTCAATTCCTAGAGTTGTAAGTGTACACCCCCTCATTTTGAGTCTACTATGAGCCTTGATGCCGACTCGTCTTTCCAACCCTATCCAAAAAATCTTACAAATAAACACCTACTGATATGCCTTCAAGAATGCCAAGATAAGCATGCAATGAGCAACGGTTGTCACGCGACATAGAACACTGTCAAATTGCTCGCACAAGAAAGTAAAAGAAAAATGAGAGAGTCTTACGAGTGAAAAAACTCACGGGCACTGTAAGGCAACGGTAAGAAGAGATAAATAAATGAGAGAGGCTTGTTGGTGAAAATCCCTCGAGGCACCACTAGTCGAAGTGAGTCGTGAAGTTGATGCAAAGGATTGGCACGAACAAGCCGGACTTTAAAGGTCATAAGATTGGTAAAAGGGAGGATTGGATTGGTTTGATAGATAGGCCATTAAGTCCAAAATGCATTTCCTGATCATTAAGGCTAGTTATTGGGGGGGAAAAAAAGAAAAAGTAAAAGTAAAAAAAAGCTCTTCCTTCTGTCCTTCCCAACATGGGCATTTATTGTTAATATTGTTTCTTTGCACCATTGTGTACCTTCACTCTAAGTCAGTCCTTGTCAAAACAAGTAAGAAAAAATTTCAAAATCTGCTATCAGCTTTTCAGTTGCACAAAGTAAATTTGACCAGCACACTCAGGTGTTACAGTCAACATGCCTTGAGGATTCATGCAAGCTTCCCCCTAAAAGACTCTTGTCAGCCTACTTGGCTAAATCAAGCAAAGATAACCTCAAGGTTAATCAAGGACTCTCTGTAGTACCGAACAACGACTATGAAGTGTGCCCCTCATGCAAAAGGCACTTGCCAGTTGTGGTTCTTTCAGACAGACAAATTACTCCAAAAGAAAAATCCATTCAAGATATCAGAAAAGGTTATCCAAGAAAAGAAATCTCCTTTTTGAGATAAGGTTGATTGAGCCACAAAACATAATGGCATTGAGAGCGAAACAATCAGGGTTGAGACAGAATGTAAAGGTCCCTTGTAAGCAACAACAGAGTCTCCCACCAATGCAACCCACTACCAATGTAGTCGGTCTTCTAAAAGATAATCACAAAGCCAAGCTGCCAAAGACATCAAAGCCACAACCGACCACCACATTCAAAACTGACAAAATTTTCTTTATTTGAAACAGGAACAAAGCAGTGCAAGAATAGTGGTTCAAAAAATATTTATAAAAAAAAGAGAAGAGAAGAGCTGACAAAGGGATGTTTCTCAAATATTTTCCTTTATTTGTCTTTCTAATATGCATAAAATCATGTCATTTCTCTTCAAATTTTCCTCCTAAGATAAAGCAACCTAGTCTGATGAATTTTCTCCTAAGATACAAAATCTTAGTTTCATGAATCTCTCTCCTAAGATAAGAAGCCCTAGTTTGATGAATCTTTCTCCTAGTGTTACACCCCATGTTTTCGTACGTGAAAGTACACCATAAGTAAATTGATGGGAACTCAGGAATGAGATTATCTTGAGGCTAACTTACTTATGCTATTTATAACAAGCGATAAGTAAGTGTCGTGAAGGATAAAGGGTACACGAATTAAAGTAAATGAGTTTCATTGAAGGTTGTCGATTTGGGATAAATACGGTTCGAGCTATAATACTCGATATTTATAGGCTAGTACCATACAAGGTACCATATGACCTTGATAGTATGCTGTATAAAATATATTTAAAATGAGTAGTATTTTAAGTAATTTGACACAATTCTTAATTATGCGGGTAATAGGATAACTACCGGGTAACAAGATATTTCCTAATTAACTAATAAGTTTGATAAAGATTAAAATTTCTTCCCCCACTGTGATGACCAAAAAGTTCATCCCATCTTTTATAAGTCAATTCTGTGTTCCGAGGTCGTGAAAACCTCCTTTTATCTTACCTCAATTTGTGTGCGCAGCCCGGGCGTATAGCCAGGAAGCCTTTATGTGAAAACTGAGAAAAATGATTCTTTTGTTTTTTAAATTTGAATTAAGTTGACTTTGGTCAACATTTTTGGTAAACGGACCCAGACCCATGATTTGATAGTCCCGGAGGGCCCGTAAGAAAATATGGGACTTGGAAAAATGCCGGGGATCGAATTCCGAGGTCCCAAGCCCGAGAAATGAATTTTGAAAGAAATTGCTTTTCTGAAAATATAAAGGATTTTAAAAATTTTATTATGTGTGAAACCTATTTTATCGGGCCCGTATTTTGGTACCGGAGTCGGGTACAGGTTCATTATAATATTTATAATGTGTCTGTAAAATTTGGTAAGAAACGGAAGTTGTTTGACGTGATTCGGACCCACAGTTGTAAATTTTGGTACTTTGAAAGTTTTGGAAGTTTTCTTTGATTTTTTTGATAAATTCGTTGTTTAGGATGTTATTTTGGTGATTTGATCGCACGAGTAAGTCCGTAGGATGTTTTTGAGGTTGTGTGCATATTTGGTTTGGAGCCCCGAGGGCTCGGATAAGTTTCGGATAGGTGTCGGGGTATTTTTAGACTCAAAAATCTGGTGTTGGGTAAGTTTTCTGGTGTCTGAGTTTTTGCACTATGCGAACGCATGACGGCTCATGCGAACGCACAGCATAGGGTTTGGGAGGGGATTATTAACTCTATGCGAACGCATGGAGCAGGGTGAGAACGCAGAGCACAGGAAGATTGCTCTACGCGAACGCACCCATAGAGACGCGAACATATAGGTTTAGAGAAGGGCCTGGGGGCTGGGTAGGTTTTATACAGTACGAATGCACCCCTGAGGTCGTGATCGCGTAGGGTGGGGGAAGGGTAACTATGTGAATGCACTCCTTGTGCCGTGAACGCATAGGGAATATTTTTGCCCAGTTAATTCAAAACAGAACCATTACGGGATTTTTACCAAAACTCACAACTTCTTCTTCTAAACTCCAATTTGGGCGATTTTTGAAAGAGAACTTCACTATATATTCATAGGTATGTAATATTAGACTCATTTTCTTCCATTTTCATTAACACACATTAGATTTCTAGGCCTAAAATCATGTTCTTAAGGGCAGAAAATTAGGGAATCGGGTAGAGTTAGGGCTTTTTGTATAATTGGAATTTAGACCTCATTTTGGGGTCGAATTTCGAAACTAATTACATATTTTGGCTCGTGGGTGAATGGGTGATCAGTTTTTGGTCCGAACCTCGTGTTTTGACCAAGCGGGTCTGGGGTCGATTTTTGACTTTTTGGGAAGAATGTTAGAAAATCTATAATTAAGCATTGGAATTGAATTATTTAGCGTTTATTGATGTTATTGAGTAAACTATGTCTAGATACAATCGGTTTGGAGTCGAGTTCAAAAGGAAAAGGCGGTGATTGAGGCTTGATTTTGGTCGTCGAAGTCAAAGTAAGTGTTTAGCCTAACCTTAGCTTGAGAGAATAGGCGTTGAGTCTTACTTGCTATGTGTTTATATCATGTTCAATGTATAGGTGAGGTGACGAGGACCTAAACGTGGGTGTCAAGCATGCCCGTGAGTCGGATATTATGTATTATGTGATTTTCATTGATATTTACCGTGTTTTAGCTTGAAATTCACTTTAGTGGTTGTTCATTTGGTGAAATTTTTGGTGATGAATATTTTTGAGTAATTGTTTCGGTTGAGGAATCTTAAGTAAAGATATGTACTTGTGTGAGATTGGTTATAGATATGTTCCTTGCCGGGATGGTGATATTTTTACTGTTGTGTCCTTGCCGGGATGTTATGATTTATGATTTATGTTGTTGATTTTTCTTTGCCAAACTTCAGTTTTTGATATTGCTTGGGTGAGGAAGAGTGTAAAGCACAAAGGGTGATGCCATGTATTGATTTTGTGAGGAAGAATGTAAAGCACGACGGGTGATGTCGTGAATTGATTATTGTGAGGATGAGAGTGTAAAAGCACGAAGGGTGATGTCGTGCCGTTTCTATTTATTATTTGGTGAGGATGAGAGTAAAATCACTAAGGGTGATGCCGTGCGCTTGCCTTTATTATTATTTGGTGAGGATGAGAGGAAAATCACGAAGGGTGATGTCGTGCACTGTTTCCTCTGTGTTTGTTATTTCCTGTTGTACTTATATATTTGAATTGTTGTCTTATTTCGTTATTTTTGTTATTTGATATGATTTTCCCCCAGCATGTTTCCCCTTTTCCCTTGTACTTAACTGGTTATTCTTGTTATTATTATTTCTTCCGAATATTATTAAATTGCACAGGTTGTCTAGATTGTCGTGTCCTAGCCTCGTCACTACTTCGCCGAGGTTAGGCTCGACACTTACTCAGTACATGGGGTCGGTTGTACTGATACTACACCTGCACACCTTTTGTTGTGCAAATCCCAGTACAGGACCCTTTGGACATTAGAGATGGGAGGCTGCCTTCAGTCCATTCGGAGACATGGAGGTACTCCTGTAGGCGTCCGCAGGCCTTGGCGTCCCCTTCCACTTCTTTATTTTTGTTCTAGTTATTTCAGAAACATATGTATTTACTTCCTTCAGACCATTATATGTATTATTCGTAGATAGTTTGTGATATTGTGACTCCAAAGATCTAGGATTTGGTTATTTTGGTATTTCGTAAAAGCAGTGGATTCAGTTATAAACATGTAGCCTGTTTCATTTTCATACTTTTATATATTCTATTTCACATGTATTCATCTAATAATAAAGGATTAAGGTAAAATTTGAATATTCACATTGGCTTGCCTAGCAGGTTAAACGTTAGGCGCCATCACCGTCCCGATGGTGGGAATTTCGGGTCGTGACAAGTTGGTATCAGAGCCAGGTTGCCTAGGTCTCACAATTCACGACAAGCTTGTTAGAGTCTAAGGGATCGGTACGGAAACGGCTGTACTTATCCCCCAGAGGCTGCAGAGTCTAGGAATAACTTCACATCTATTCTTATCTGTCATGCGATTTGAATTCTAAACGCTAAGTGAATTTCTATTCTATTCTCTCACAGATGGCGAGAACACGTGCTTCTTTCTCTACCGATCAGCAGCCCGATCCTCCCGTTGCAGCTCCTACGAGGGGGCGAGGTCGTGCTAGAGGCCGAGGCAGGGCCAGAGCTCAGCCCAAAGCAGCAGCCCCAGTGGAGGATCCTCAAGTAGAGTTTGCCGATGAGGTTCCTGCCCAGATAGTCCTAGTTGGGCCAGCTCAGGTCCCAGAGGGGTTCATTGCCACCCCGGTACTTCAGGACGCTGTGGTCCGTTTAGTGGGCCTTATGGAGAGCGTGGCTCAGGCAGGTTTACATCCTATAGCAACAGCCGTCTCTCAGGCTGGGGGAGGATCCTAGACTCCTGCCACCCGCACACTAGAGATGTTAGCTTCTCAGTTCCATACTCTAGCACCTCATACAACTAGGGTAGTTCAGCCGGGTATTGTGGCTCAGGCCGTTGAGGGAGAAGCTATGTCGGCTGATGCTTTATGGAGATTGGACCGGTTCACCAAGTTGTTTCCTACTACTTTTAGTGGTGCACCTTTAGAGGATCCCCTGGATTACTTAGACAGTTGTTATGAGGTTCTTCGGAACATGGGGATCGTGGAGACCAATGTGGTCGCTTTTGCTACCTTTCGCCTTTCTGGTCCCGCCAAGTATTGGTGGAGGGATTATTGCTTGACCAGACCAGCTAGATCTTCGCCTTTGTCTTGGGTTCAGTTCTCCGATTTGTTCTTGGAGAAGTTTCTTCCAGTCACCTAGAGAGAGGATCTCCGGAGGTAGTTTGAGCGTCTCCAGCAGGGTTCTATGACAGTTACATAGTATGAGACCAGATTCATCACTTTGGCCTAACATGCTATCATGATACTCCGCACCGATCAAGGGAGGGTGAGGAGGTTTATTGAGGGGCTAGCTCAGCCGATTAGAATACAAATGGTAAGAGAGGCAGGCAGTGCTATTTCATTTCAAGAGGCGGCCAATGTGGCCAGGCGAGTCGAGATGGTCTTATTGCAGGGTAGTGGTTGGGGGTCTGACAAGAGGCCTCGTCATTTTGGCCGGTTCAGTGGTGCCTCATCTGGAGGCAGGGATTCTTTTGGCGGAGGTCATCCTCCTAGACCCTTTCGGTCAGCACTTCAGGTATCCCACAGTGCACCACCAGCTCCTATCAGTGCACTGACGCTCCAGAGTTTTCAGAGTGGTTACTCTGGTCGACAGAGAATGTTTCAGGGCCAGCAGTCTCAGCAGCCGAGATCTTGTTATACTTGTGGTGGTCCGGGCACATTGCTAGGTTTTGCCCCCGAGCCTCGAGTGGTTCTCAATATCAGGGTTCCCGTTCTATGATTCCAGCACCAGGTGCACCCCCACCCCCTCAGCCAGCGAAGGGTGGAGGTCGAGGTGCCAGCGGTGGAGGCCAGACAACTAGAGGTTGAGGTCATGCTATTAGAGGTAGAGTTCAGCCCGCATGAGGTCGACCCAGGGATGTTCGGATTGGGGGGGGGCCAGCCCCGATGTTATTCTATCCCAGCCAGGCCTGAGACTAAGGCCTCCGATGCATTCATTACAGGTATGGTTTCCGTTTGCAGCAGGGATTCTTCGGTTTTATTTGGTCCGGGGTCCACATATTCCTTCGTATCCTCATATTTTGCTCCTTATCTGATTATGCCTCGTGATTCCCTGAGTACTCTTGTATATGTATCTACTACGGTGGGTGACTCTATTGTGGTAGATCGTGTCCACCGTTCATGTATAGTGGTTATTGGTGGTCTTGAGACCAGATTAGATCTTCTACTCCTTGATATGGTTGATTTCGATGTTATTTTGTGGAAGGATTGGTTGTCTCCCTATCATGCTATTATGGACTGTCATGCCAAGACTCTGACCTTGGCCTTGCCGGGAGTGCCTCAATTGGAATGCAGGGGGACTCCTGGTCAGTCTTCCACCAGGGTCATCTCATATATGAAGACTCGGCGCATGGTTGAGAAGGGATATTTGGCCTATTTGGCTTATGTTCGTGATACTAGTGTCGAGGTTCCTTCCATGGAGTCTGTGCCCATTGTTCGTGAGTTTCCCGAGGTGTTTCCTACAGACCTGTAGGGTATGCCACCCGACAGGGATATTGAATTTTGCATTGATTTGGCTTCGGGCACTCAGCCCATCTCTATTCCGCCATATCGTATGGCCCCGCCAGAGCTAAAGGAGTTGAAGGATCAGTTACAGGATTTGCTAGCTAAAGGCTTTATTAGGCCTAGTGTTTCTCCTTGGGGTGCGCCAGTTTTGTTTGTTAAGAAGAAGGACGGAATGATGAGGATGTGCATTGACTACCGGTAATTGAACAAGGTTATTATTAAGAATAAGTATCCTTTGCCGAGGATTGATGATTTGTTCGACCATCTTCAGGGTGCCACAGTGTTTTCAAAGATTGACTTGAGATCTCGCTACCATCAAATGAGGATTAGGGCATTTGATGTCCCTAAGACAGCCCTTCGCACTCGGTATGGGCATTATGAGTTCTTGGTGATGTCATTTGGGTTGAAAAATGCCCCAGCTACTTTTACGGATTTTATGAACCGAGTGTTCAGGCCCTATTTTGGATTTGTTCGTGATTGTCTTCATTGATGATATTTTGATTTACTCCCGCAGCCGAGAGGAGCACGAGCAGCACCTTCGGTTCGTCCTCCAGACTCTGAACGACAGTCAATTATATGCTAAGTTTTTAAAGTGCGAGTTCTGGTTGAGTTCAGTTGCATTTCTGGGCCATGTTGTATCAATAGAGGGTATTCATGTGGATCCCAAGAAGATTTCAGCAGTCAATGATTGGCCTAGACCCACCTCAGCTACAGAGATTCGGAGTTTCTTGGGCTTAGTAGGTTACTATTGTCGGTTTGTGGAGGCATTTTCATCTATTGCAGCCCCGATGACTAGGTTGACCCAGAAGGGTGCACAGTTCAGGTGCTCAGATGAGTGTGAGGCGAGCTTTCAGAAGCTCAAGACAACCTTGACCACAGCACCGGTGTTTGTTTTTCCCTCAGGTTCAGGGCCATATACTGTGTATTGTGATGCTTCTCGGGTTGGACTTGGTGCAGTGTTGATGCAGAATGGCAATGTTATAGCTTATGCTTCACGTCAGTTGAAGGTTCATGAGAAGAACTATCCAGTTTATGATTTAGAGTTAGCAACCATTGTCCATGCGCCGAAGATTTGGAGGCATTATCTGTATGGTGTGTCATGTGAGCTGTTCTCAGATCATAAGAGTTTGCAGTATCTATTCAAGCAGAAAGAGTTGAATATGAGGCATAGAAAATGGTTGGAGCTGTTGAAATACTATGACATTACTATCTTATACCATCCGGGGAAGGTCAATGTGGTGGCCGATGCTTTGAGCCGGAAGTCAGTCAGCATGGGTAGTCTTGCTTATATTCCATTCGGGGAGTGACCGCTTGCTTTGGATGCTTAGGCTTTGGCCAATCGGTTCATGAGATAGGATGTTTCTGAGACCGACATTGTTTTAGCTTATACGGTGGCTCGTTCTTCATTATTCGACTGTATTCGGGATCGGCAGTATGAGGATCTTCATTTGCGTGCCCTTAGGGACACGGTTTAGCACGGAGGTGCCAAGCAGGTTTCAGTTAGTGATGATGGAGTCTTGCGGATGCAGGGCCATATTTGTGTGCCTGATGTTGATAGACTTCGTGAGTTGATATTGCAAGATGCCCATAGTTCTCGGTATTCCATTCATTCGGGCGCCGCAAAGATGTACCAGGATTTACGGCAGTATTATTGGTGGCGGAGGATGAAGAAAGATATTGTTGCATATGTAGCACGGTGCTTGAACTGTCAGCAGGTTAAGTACGAGCACCAGAGGCCCGGTGGATTGATGCAGCAGATTGAGATTCCTAAGTGAAAGTGGGAGCGTGTCACAATGGATTTCGTAGTTGGACTCCACTGACACAGAGAAAGTTCGATGCAGTATGGGTTATTGTGGATAGGCTGACCAAGTCAGCGCATTTCATTCCTGTGGCAGTTTCCTATTCTTTGGTGAGGTTGGTAGGGATCTACATTAGGGAGATTGTTCGCATGCATGGTGTGCCCGTGTCCATCATTTCTGATCGAGTTACTCAGTTTACCTCCCATTTCTGGAGAGTATTTTAGCGTGAGTTGGGCACACGGGTTGAGTTGAGCACAACGTTTCATCCTCAGAAGGACGGACAGTTCGAGCGTACTATTCAGAGTTTGGAGGATATGATGCGGGCATGTGTCATTGACTTTGGAGGTTCTTGGGACCAATTTTTTCCTTTAGCTGAGTTTTCCTACAACAACAGCTATCAGTCGAGCATTCAAATGGCTCCTAATGAGGCGTTGTATGGTAGGCGGTGTCGGTCGCCAGTTGGGTGGTTTGAGCCGGGAGAGGCTCGATTGTTGGGAACGGAGTTAGTGAAGGATGCCTTGGATAAGGTGAAGATTATTTAGTATAGACTTCGTACAGCTCAGTCCAGGCAGAAGAGTTATGCAGACTGCAGAGTTCGAGATTTGGCATTCATGGTAGGGGACCGGGTATTGCTTCGAGTGTCGCCCATGAAGGGCGTGATGAGGTTCGGAAAGAAGGGCAAGCTGAGCCCTAGGTACATTGGTCCCTTTGAGATTATTGATAAAGTGGGAGAGGTGGACTACAAGCTTGCTTTGCCACCGAGTTTATCAGTCGTGCATCCAGTGTTTCATGTATCTATGCTTCGGAAGTATCTCGCTGATCCATCTCATGTGATAGACTTCAGCAGTGTCCAGTTGGACAAGGATTTGACTTATGAGGAGGAGCTGGTAGCCATATTAGGCCGGCAGATTCGTCAGTAAAGATCGAAGAATTATCCTACGGTTCGTGTTCAGTGGAGAGGTCAGCCTGCCGAGGCGGCTACCTGGAAGTCCGAGTCCGATATGCGGAGCTGATATCCCTATCTTTTCCTCGATTCAGGTACTTTTCTATGTCCGTTCGAGGACGAATGTTCGTTTTAGAGGTGGAGATTGTGATGACCCAAAAGGTAATCCTGTATTTTATAAGTCAATTCTGTGTTCCGAGGTCATGAAAACCTCGTTTTATCTCACCTCGATTTGCATGCACAACCGGGGCGTATAGCCGGGAAGCCTTTTATGTGAAAAACTGAGAAAAATGATAGTTTTATTTTTTAAATTTGAATTAAGTTGACTTTAGTCAACATTTTTGGTAAACGGACCCAGACTCGTGATTTGACGGTCCCGGAGGGTCCGTAGAAAAATATGGGACTTGACCATATGCCCGGAATTGAATTCCGAGGTCCCAATCCCGAGAAATGAATTTTGAAAGAAATTGTTTTTCTGAAAATATAAAGGATTTTAGAAATTTGATTATGTGTGAAACCTATGGTATCAGGCCCGTATTATGGTTCCGGAGCCTGGTACAGGTTCAATATAATATTTATAATGTGTCTGTAAAATTTGGTGAGAAACGAAAGTCGTTTGACGTGATTCGGACCCACGGTTATAAATTTTGGTACTTTGAAAGTTTTGGAAGTTTTCTTTGATTTTTATGATAAATTCGTTGTTTAGGATGTTATTTTGGCGATTTGATCGCACGAGTAAGTCCATAGGATGTTTTTGAGGTTGTTTGCATATTTGGTTTGGATCCCCGAGGGCTCAGATGAATTTCGGATAGGCGTCGGGGTATTTTTAGACTCAAAAATCTGGTGTTGGGTCAATTTTCTGGTGTCTGAGTTTTTACAGTATGCGAACGCATGAGGGCTCATGAGAACGCATAGCACAGTGTTTGGGAGGGGATTATTAACTCTATGCGAACGCATGGAGCAGGGTGGGAACGCGGAGCACAGGAAGATTGCTCTACGCAAACGCACCCATAAAAAAGCGAACGCATAGGTTTAGAGAGGGGGCTGAGGGCTGGGTAGGTTTTATACAGTGCGAATGCACCCCTGAGGTCGCGATTGCGTAGGGTGGGGAAGGGTAACTATGCGAACGCACTCCTTGTGCCGCGAACGTATAGGGCATATTTTTGCCCAGTTAATTCAAAACAGAACCATTACGGGATTCTTACCAAAACTCATAACTTCTTATTCTAAACTCAAATTTGGGCGATTTTTGAAAGAGAACTTCACTACAAATTCATAGGTATGTAATCTTAGACTTAATTTCTTCCATTTCCATTAACACCCATTAGATGTTTAGGCCTAAAATCATGTTCTTAAGGTACAAAATTAGGGAATTGGGTAGAGTTAGGGCTTTTTGTATAATTGGAATTTAGACCTCATTTTGGGGTCGGATTTCGAAACTAATTACATATTTGGGCTCATGGGTGAATGGGTGATCGGGTTTTGATCTGAACCTCGTGTTTTGACCAAGCGGTCCCGGGGTCGATTTTTGAGTTTTTGGAAAGAATGTTAGAAAAATCTATAATTAAGCATTGGAATTGAATTATTTAGCGTTATTGATGCTATTGAGTCAATTATGTCTAGATACAATCGGTTTGGAGTCGAGTTCAAAAGGAAAAGTGGTGATTGACGCTTGAGTTTGGTCGTGGAAATCGAAGTAAGTGTTTGGCCTAACCTTAGCAGCAGGGAATAGGCATTGAGTCTTAATTGCTATGTGTTTATATCATGTTCAACGTATAGGTGAGGTGACGAGTACCTATACGTTGGTGTTAAGCATGATCGTGAGTCGGATATTATGTGTTATGTTATTTTCATTGATATTTACCGTGTTTTAGCTTGAATTTCACTTTAGTGGTTGTTCATTTGGTGGAAATTCTTGATAATGAATATTGTTGAGTAATTGTTTCGGTTGAGGAATCTTAAGTAAAGATATGTACTTGTGTGAGATTTGTTATAGTTGTGTCCCTTGCCGGGATGGTGATATTTTTACTGTTGTTCCCTTGCCGGGATGTTATGATTTATGGTTTATGTTGTTGATTTTTCCTTGCCAAACTTCTGTTGTTGATATTGTTTGGGTGAGGAAGAGTGTAAAGCACGAATGGTGATTTCGTGTATTGATTTTGTGAGGAAGAGTGTAAAGCACGAAGGGTGATGTCGTGTATTGATTATTGTGAGGATGAGAGTGTAAAATCACGGATGGTGATGCCGTGCCATGTTATGATATTAAAAGCATGAATGGTGATGATGTGCTAGTATACGTTGATGATTTTGCCCACAGTGTTCGAGATGATATGATGGGATGCCCTCAGAGGCCTGATGATGTTATGAAACATGTACCTATGCACGACATGACATTCATATTCATATGCATGACACTATATGTATTTCATGATTTACAAAGTTATCCAGACTTACAGGTTCAGTCATTTACTCTATATTTCTTCCATGTTTGTTATGTACTTATTTATATGCCCTACATACTCGGTACATTATTCTTACTGACGTACATTTTTCCTAGGGACACTGTGTTTCATGCCCGCAAGTTCCGATAGATAGGTCGAGAATCCTCCAAGTAGGCTATCAGCTCAGCGGAAGATGTTGGTGCGCTCCATTTGCTCCGAAGTTGCTTGTTTGGTTGGTATGATATAGATGTGTATTGTTTGGTATTAAAAGGCGAGACTCTATCCCCACCTATATGAAAATTATGTATTCTTAAAGGCTTGTAGACAGATGTCATGTACGTAAAAGATTGTATGGCCTTGTCGGCCTATGTTCAGTGTACGAGTGGTTATTTTGGGCTTATAGGGTCGTATGTCTTACGTATAAGTTGGTACCGGCTCATTTACCTATGATAGCATGATACGGAAAGATACATTATGTTGGTACTCGGTTAAGTAAGGTACCGGGTGCCCGACGCGGCCCATCGGTTTAGGTCGTGACAAAAGTGGTATCAGAGCAGCTCTGTCCTAGGGAGTGTACAAGCCGTGTCTAGTAGAGTCTTGTTTATGGGTGTATCATGCACATACTTATAAGAAAGAGGCTATAGGGCATTTAGGATTGTCACTCTTTCTTCTTACTCTAGATCGTGTGGTAGAGCTCAGTTGTAAGAACTTAATTTGCTAAACTCTATCTTATCCATAATACGACGATGCCTACATCTAGAAAGACGGTTGGTAAGGGATTGAATGCGTCCGCGGAAGAGTTGAGTCAGAGGAACTCAATTTTTGCATCATGCTTATAATGAATGAATATGAGGTATTCAACAAATCATGTGTATACTAAGATGTGTAAGCTTCTTGATAAGTATCCCTAAGGAAAGAATGCCTATCCACTCTTACGGTAAAAAGGAATAAGGAGGGAGGCACAAGTTTCAACAAGTAAAAGAAACAAGGTGAAGAAGGGGTACGACGCACCCAGTTAATGAAGAGTATTAGTATTACAGTTCCGGAAGAAAAATATAAGCATTATGAGTTACCCTCAACAGTAACAGAAGTATGTATAATTGGCCACACCCATCTCAATTATACCCTATTGGGGGATAACATGTGTAGATTAAGAAAAGGACGAGATACCAGGATCCAGTTGGGGTTAGGGTAGCACAAAATAGTGAATTGATTGTTTGCGTTAGTTAACATTTATGAAGGATATTGCAAATGTGCTAATAGATCTCCCTCCTTGTGAGACACCCAGATGGCGCACTCTAAAATAACACAGCTAGATATGAGTACCATAAAGATAGACATTGGAAGCCTTGAAGGGATAAATATTACCTTAGTGTGGCTCGCGTCCCTAGTAGAGCGAGAACGTTAAGAAACTTGAAGAGCCACTAGATGGAGCAAAGGGGAGCTAAAAGCAAAAGAATGTCTTGTTCGAGTTTTCAGAATAAAGTGATAGGCATAAATGTTAGCGGGAAATAAGAAAAGAGAATTAATGAAGCATTATGAGTAAGATGTGATACATGGATGACAAAGGGAGGTCAAAAAATTCTAGTATTACATATTCTATAGTCAAGTGAAGGAAGAGACGAAAGGTGACAAGCCTTAGGACAACAAAAGATCATAGGCCATACAGTCATATCCTCATTTCGAGAAATAAGTTTGCAACTCTAACGTGATCGCCAAAAGGAAAAAATAGACCCCAGAATAATAGAACCAATATGGATTGGTGAACAAGATAAACTAAACATGAATTAGGGACTGAGTGATTGATAATAGTCGGCATCACGAGAATTTCAGATTTTGTTCCGGCGATAATAGAATGGACAACAGAAGAACATTCATGAGAAATTCAAAGAATGGTCATTCAGGAAGACGCTTCCCTAAAGCAAGCAATTTGAGTAAAGTTCAGCTTAAGGGACTGTATGTGCCAGTTATACTAAGTGTCACCCTCGTGAGTAAGGAATTTTGTTATCCTTGGTACAGAATGATTACCGCAAGGCGAGTAAGGGTCATCGATGATGTGAAAGGATGCCAAAGATGAAGAGGTAAAACATATGTAGGTAGGTCATCATAGCTCCAACTCCTGGTACTTCCTTAAAGAAGGAAATATGGAATGATGTGGCATTAAGCCATAATTAAGTAGTTCTAGTAAATATGGAATGGTAAAGGAAGAATGCGAAAAAAATGAAAAAAAGGATGAGATTACAATTATCCAAAGCCTACATATATGCAACGATTCCAGAATATTATGCAAACACGACGTCAAGGAGAGGAAGTAAGGGTTCCTGCCCGGGATGTTATTGATACATAAGGAGCCAGTGCGAAGGCTAAGTTAAAACAAAGGAAATAACCCAAGAAAAATTACGCGGAACATTGATATGAGACTGGCTAATGAATAGTTGGTCGTTGATTAAGGAAGAGCCTAGTTATGGCTAAACAGGAGGTTACAGACGAGTCAGCAGATCGTGCAAGATAAATATAGTAAAACCCAATATAGTGAATTCGGCCTTGCAGTAATGTCATTGTAATACTTAAGAAATATTCGGATAAGAATTGGGGTTGTTAAAGGTACCGTATTAGTATTACGAGAGTAAAAGAGAGTTCCACTGGGAAGAAAGTCAAAAGATCACTTCAGAAGCAACCCTACAGGCACAAGGGCATGGAGGTAAGTAACTACGGACAATTATATGCGAGAAAGGACATCAAAATTTTTATTGGGTATACGATGTAATACGCTCGCAACTTTAAACGAGTCAGAGGGTCCTCCCTAAGTGCTATAGTGAAAGACTAGTTGAGGAAATGAGGGAGAAGGATTCAATCTAAGCACAGTGACCTAAAGAGGAATTGGTCTTGTAACAACAGTTTCACAACAACATTGTACATCTTCCATAAGAAAAAGGAACCTATTGTGGCTAGTGAACGGGAAGTAAAATCAAAAGTAATATTCGAAGATCATATGAGTTGTAAACATTTCGGCATGTGTGAGAGCTAAGATAAGCTAAGTATGCACGCAACAAGGGAGAAGACAGACCAGGAAAGGTAATAGCTTACATTTAAAGAAAACTGAGAAGGAACGAAAGGAGTCATTCGATCAATGATCCAGAGTTAGCTACGTTATGAGTGCACTTAAGATTTCAGAGTATTATCCATGCAGCATATATGTTGACAATCATACAGTCATAGAAGAATCTGGTATAAGTTAAAGAAATAATTGAGCCCAGGTCATAGATCGAATTGTTAAAGGATTATATTATGGATATTCCATAGCGCCCATGAAAGGCTAAACATAATAACTAATACCATGAACTGCAGATAAGGAGATAGCTTAAGCCTACATAAAGGCTAATCAGAAGGAAGAGCAAACTAAAGAGTTACATCAACTAAGAAAATCAGGAGTCTGATTAGTGGACCCAGAAAGTTATAAACATAATGATCGAGAACACTGCAGAATCACTATTAATATCAAAGGTACAAAAGAGATAGTACATGTATTGACCCGGCTTGTCGTTTTAAGAATTTATGCTCCGTTCAGTGACATAAGGTCTCGAGTAGCTTCCAATAGGTATTATGACTCGCGTGTGTGGTCAAGTTTAGTTTTCGGAAGATTTAGAATTTAAATAAGAGAAAAATTCTCACTTCGAAGCTTAAATAGAAAGCGTTGACCAGAGAGTTGACTTTTGAGAAAATGACCTCGAAATGGATATTTAATGATGTCAATAGCTTCGTATGATGATTTCGGACTTAGGCGTATGTCCAGATTTGGATTTGTTAGTCTGTAGAACAATTCGGCGAATTTTGGCGAAATTAGAAAGTTGACGTGTTATAATTATATTATTTTATGTGCGGACGAGGTCGATTAATATGATGGATACAAATTGGATTTGATAATAAGTGTAAGAGTCATATTTTAAGTAATATGGGTCCTAAGGAAAGTTCTAAGTCCAAGCCAAGTTGGAAATTTTCATAATAAGACTAAAATTCCAAGAGAATGCGCACAAGACCCTACTTTGGACGATCATAGATCTCAATATTTAAAGATTTATATAGTGTATAACCTATCAATTTAAAGCTCTTTGAGTCTAGTTTCCAACTCTTCAAATCGTTCGTCATTTGGACATTCCTACACAAAGTTATGATCAAATTGCCAAAAGCTGGAAAAATGCGTTCCTGTGGGAGCGATTATGCGATCGCATAACAAGTATGCGGTCCTCATACTTGATATGCGACCGCAAAACTGGTCGCATAGTGCTCCATAATTGCCCAATTTTGGGCACCGAGTTATGCGACGTGTATGCGGTCCGCATACCCATTCTGCGACGCATTATGCGATTGCAGACCTTGTTTCGGAGGTTTAATCTTCCTATTTTCATAACCCGACCCCATTTTGATAAATGGGCTTTGGGGTTTATTTTGGGGTGATTCTCTGAGCATTCTAGATAGAGAGGAAACCCAACATTCAAACTATCCAATCTTGCATCAATCTTAAAGAATCAAGGAACCCAATCACAAATTCTTCATCTAAGAGGTAAGGATTCCATACCCTAGTCATTAATTTCAATTTTTGGGTAAAGATGGGGGATTAGGAGAACGATTCTATGGTGGAAAAGTATTAGTTATACATGCTTGTAACAATAAGGTTGTGGGAAAATTGTTGAATTCAAATGGGTAAAGATTGGGTTGAAAATGGTAGAAATCTTCAAAACTTTAATTTAGGATTTGCAAGGTCATCCGATGTCGGAATTCGATAATTTTTATATGGTTGAACTCGTATCGGAACGGGTGTTCGGATTTTGTAAGTTTTTCTTGGATTCGAAATGTGGGTCCCACTGTCAATTTTAAAAGGAACTTTGGATTTTAATCCGGAATATTAGTAATTTTATATGGAATTAATTCCTACGGTTCATATTAAGTATATTGAATTGTTTGTGATTAGATTTGAATCATTCGGACATGAATTTGAGAGGCGAAGGGTTATTGGAATCTTGAATTTGGTTGCGAAACGAGGTATGTATCTTGCCTAACCTTGTGTGAGGGAATTACCCCTTAGGATTTGAGTCTTCTATGTTGATTGTAGCCCGTGTACGCGAGGTGACGAGTGCGTACTCGGACTTATTTGAAAATAGGTTGGCCTTTTTGGATTTCTTAGGTTCCTATATTTCGTGGGTATGAAGTGGTAACTATTATGACCGAGTTCCTGGTTTCTAGTTTCATCTCGTTCTGCTTAAATTAGATTTCCTTGCCTTTGGCTTCCCTTTTGTCGTTTAGTTGATCTTAATTGACTTAACTGAATATTTCACCTCTTCTATCATCATGCTATATTTTCTTCATAAACTGCCTATTTGACTAGAATTAGTATTATCTAGCCCTACAATTGTTTAGCAGTAATTGGAATATCTTAACGTTGGTGTCAAACATGTCGTGAGTCGTATATTGTGATTTATATGATTTTCCCTTAAGTGCTACTTAGGTTTAGTTAGATAATTTTCCATGTTGATGGTATTTCTTTGGTGTTGCCTATCACAGAGCGTGGTTCAAGCTGAGTTTATTCTGTGAAGCTAATTGTCTAGGTGAGATTGGTTATAGTTGCTTCCCTTGCCAGGATGATTTGGTTTCTGCGGTTGTGAACTTGAATTTATAAAATCATTGTTATATTTGCCTTGTTTTTCCCTCGTTGTGCTGCTTCTCCTTGGGCTTGACATACCTTTCAGTGGCTACTTCTTATGAGTGAGTTTTTTTCCATTCTTGTGAATGAAGTCTTTGTATTGAATTGCCTATCACACCTTGCATTCTGTCTTTGATGTTTTTGCACCTGTTGTGGCATTGTGTGACGTCTCTATCGCGTTCTGGTTGTTTTCCTCAGTGGCTGCATTGCATATTTAAATTAGGACTACGGACTGAGATCCGGGAGCTTTCCCCCTGTACTGCATTGCATATTTAAATTGGGACTACGGACTGAGATCCGAGAGCTTTCCCCTTGTACTGCATTGCATATTTAAATTGGGACTACGGACTGAGATCCGGGAGCTTTCCCCCTGTACTACATCGCATATTTAAATTGGGACTACGGATTGAGATCCGAGAGCTTTCTCCCTATACTGCATTGCATATTTAAATTGGGACTACGGACGAGGTTCCGGGAGCTTTCCCCCCTGTACTGCATTGCATGACAAATTTGAGTTACGAACTAAGTTCCGGTTGTTTTATCATTGAGGAGTTTTGGATCGAAAGATATACATCTATATCTATATATTGAAATGCATAGCTGAAAAGAAATTATCTCCAGGAAAAGTTTTGTCTGAAGGACTTCTATTTCGGAAGTATATTTGAAAAGTATTTGTCTTGCAGCAAAATAATTTTTGAAAGAGCAGTATTTGGGAAAGTATATTTGAACACCCCGTATTTTGAAGGGACTATGCTTTAAAGATTCCTCTTTATAAAAATATATAAATATACATTCAGAGAAAAAGTATGTTTCAAAGAAGAAATTTCTCTATTCCGAAATGATTATATCTTTAAATATTTTAGAAATAAACGCATGATTTAAAGGTTTTCACTCGAAGGTTTGACCAGCTTTATTGAGTTTATTGGCTCAGGCATGATGTGAATATATTGATGTGGTGCTGAGTTGCTAGTGTTCTATTGGGTTGTGCTTCCCGACATTTAGCTTGCATTCTTTCCATTCCCCTGCGTATTTCTATTATGTTGTCCGTTAATCGTAATTTTTGAATTTCTTCCGTATTATTCTATCGTACCGTTGATTATAGCGAAAAACCTTTAGATAGATATTATATTTCGGTCATTCTTACATTTATAACTTTTTACTTATTAGACCAGTGGTGCCTTGACTAGTCCTCGTCACTACTTCACCGAGGTTAGTCTTGATACTTACTAGGCACCGCTGTTGTGTGCTCATACTACACTTCTGCGCATTTTTGTGTGCAGATCCAGGTATCTATTGTTAGTAGTTGTGCGGGTTCATTGACGAGGAGACTCAAGGTAAACCTGTTGCTGCGTTCGTAGACTTCGGAGTGACCTTCCTGTTTATGCCTATTGCACTTACTATTTCTAGACAGTTGTATTTAGATTCGGTAGAAAGATTTCGTACAGCTTATGACTTGTATTTACCAGGTTTTGGGGAAAATGTAAACTTAGTTAAGATTTCCATTATCGAGATTGTTAAAGTTCTTTTATTATTGTGATTGTGGTTAATGTTAGGCTTACCTAGTTCCTAAGACTAGGTGCCATCACGGTACCAAACGGAGGGAAATTTGGGTCGTGACAAGTTGGTATTAGAGCTCTAGGTTCATAGGTGCTATGAGTCATAAGCGAGTTTAGTACAGTCTTGCGGATAAGTACGGAGACGTCTGTACTTATCTTTGAGAGGCTACAGAATAGTTAGGAAATTTCCACTTCTTTCATTTCTTATCGTGCGACATTTATTCAGCTTGAAGCATGTATCTTACGTTACTTCACATTCGCTCGTATATGAAATTGCACACTCGGGATCAACTATGCGCCAATGGTTTGTGATAATACAGAGGGGCTACAAGGCAGCCATTGATTCTCAACCATGGTCTCAACGTGTCGTCCAGATCGAGGATGTGGAAGTATTGAGGGAACATTCAGTTGTGCACATAGGGTTGCAGCAAGTTCTGACATCTGGTTGATAAGTACGATCTTAAGAAGGTTTAGTTGGTTGCCTAATCGTCACAATCGTGGTAGGGTCATGCGATGGATGTAGATATGAAGATAGTTGGTGTTATTAGGGACTAGGTGGTCCGTATGGGATTTCCCTTTCGTGAAGGGAGTTCACTGTTAACGATAAGATTGTGGGGTTATGTGTTATATCAGTTTGGGCATGAGATGTATATATGTGGTATTGAAAGGTTCTCCAAAGCTTGTATATGATTAAGGACTGAGATTTGTATGGGATGATGCTGAGACTTGCGGTATTCCAGCGTCCTTAATAATTCTACATTTCAGTATCAGCTAGGTCATGGAAACAATTTCAGAATACTCGGGGTGATCCAGTAAGTTCTTATAGTACACCACCAACCCGAAAGTCTTACAGTGGTTATTCCAGTTATCCGGCACAGACTTAGTACGAGCAGCCACGACCTCAGAGGGGTTGTTATGAGTGTGGCGATACTAGGCATATCATGAGAGATTTTCCAAGATTTGGGAGGGGTGGGTTTCATCAGAACACTCAAGCTACAAGCTTTACCCCATTTAATACTCCACGTGAACATTCAGCAAGAGGTGGAGGACATGCGGGAAGCGGGTGCCTAAGAGGTGGAGGCCCGATCCGTTGTTATAATCACGATGATTTGGCTGAGGCCAATGCACTAGATGGTGTCGTTACAAGTACGATCCTGATTCGTTATAATAATTCCCCTTAGTTGGATTCAGATCTGAACATTGAGGTGAGCCCTCCTATTATGCTCCTCTTATGGGCGAGCTTTGTAAGTTTGTGACCCACTTATATGTCTATCCCTGTTGAGAGATTGTAGATGTGAGCCTGTGTCTGTCATTTTCTATTGTACACCATTGAGGACTATAAGTCCAAAAGTAATGTTTATTATTCACTACAGTGGGTTTAATGTGTTTCGGAATAATTGATTCCATTTTTATGAATTATATGCCCTACCGGTATAAGGGTTCATTATGTGTTATGAAAACAATGTTTACGAAATTTATTGAAAAGAAGAAATGAAGGAAATTGAAAATTTTAGTTGGCACAACGTGAAATATTTAAACCGGGCTGCAAGCCGCGGTGGAGGTTATGTAAGGACGAGGTCCTTGTGGTAAAATAGTTATGAGTTAAAATTTCCCTTTGTGAAGTTTAATTTGTACGATAATATTAATAGGGAGTCGTGCCTGTTAGGCTTATTTGATAATTCTTGAATATTTTAAGTTCATATTCAGCCATTTTTGTGCTGTAAACATTGAGTTTTAGCTTATGAGATGAGTGTGGCGTTAAATGTGACTCACTAATCCGAGTAAGTAATCACGAGGTCTTCATGCCTCACATTCTGTTGTCAGTAATGTGAAAATTCGAAATTAAGGTGGTGGTTAATATGAGATTAATTGATGATGCTGGAATTAATTATGAACAAATTTTAAAACTAGAGATGTGGTGATGAGCTTACATATGATGTGCTTCATAATCTGATATCATTGAGATAATGTAGGGCATGTAATGTTGAGATTGGTTTTATTGATATATACATTGTGGATGTATTGTTAGGAGTTGTTTTGGTGTTATTCTAGCAGGTGGATAGTCCCAATTACAGGGGAGACTCTGCCGAAATTTCTGAAAATTTTGGGAGTTAAAAGAATTTGGGAGATTAAGACGTGCAAAAGAAGAGATAAGTTACGTTATGTGGTTGAGGGTGAATGATCCTAAGCGGGGGAGAATGTAATACCCCAGAAAATTTTGAAGTACTTCAAAACTATCATGTGTGCGAAGGCACGAGTTGCTATAGCCAGTTGAGACTAAAACTGTGTGGATTTGTGAAAATTAGGCCTTTTGCAAATGTGGGAGTGTAAAAAAATTGATCTTAATGTTTACAAATATGAATAAAAGGAATAATCTCAAATGAGATGATGTTGTCGGGCTTATCTCAAACACAGTAGTGTGGAATCAACCATGAGTAGGTGTAAAAGTAAACTCAGAAAAATTCTTAGAACGTTCGAGGACGAACGTTTTTTTTAAGAGGTGGAGAATGTAACGACCCGACTTGTCATTTTAAGAATTTATGCTCCGTTCAGTGACTTAAGGTTTTGAGTAGATAGGTATTATGACTCGTGTGTGTGGTCAAGTTTAGTTTTCGGAAGATTCATAATTCAAATTAAAGAAAAATTCTCACTTCGAAGCTTAAATAGAAAGTGTTGACCAGAGAGTTGACTTTTGAGAAAATGACCTCGAAATGGATATTTGATGATGTCAATAGCTTCATATGATGATTTCGGACTTAGGCGTATGTTCGGATTTAGATTTGTTAGTCCGTAGAACAATTCGGCGAATTTTGGCGAAATAAGAAAGTTGACGTGTTATAATTATATTATTTTATGTGCGGACGAGGTCAATTAATATGATGGATACCAATTGTATATTATAATAAGTGTACGAGGCATATTTTAAGATATATGGGGCCTAAGGAAAGTTCTAAGTCCAAGCCAAGTTGGAAAATTTCACAATAGACTAAAATTCCAAGAGAATGCGCACAAGACCCTACTTTGGACGAGTATATAGCTCAATATATAACGATTTATATAGTTTATGACAGATCAATTTAAAGCTTTTTGAGTCTAGTTTCCAACGCTTCAAACCGTTCGTCATTTGGACATTCCTACACAAAGTTATGATCAAATTGCCAAAAGCTGGAAAAATGTGTTCCTGTGGAAGCGATTATGCGATCACATATCAAGTATGCGGTCCGCATACTTGATACGCGACCGCAAAACTTTTTGCAGAGTGCTCCAGAGTTGCCCATTTTTGTTCACCGAGTTATGCGACATGTATGCGGTCCCCATACCCATTCTGTGACGCATTATGCGATCGCAGACCTTGTTTCAGAGGCTTAATCTTCCTATTTTCATAACCCGACCCCATTTTGATAAATAGGCTTTGGGGTGATTCTATGAGCATTCTAGAAAGAGAGGAGAGCATTTTAGAGAGATACGGAGGAAACCCAACATTCAAACCATCCAATCTTGCATCAATCTTCAAGAATCAAGGAATCCAATCACAAAAGCTTCATCTAAGAGGTAAGGATTCCATACCCTAGTCTTTAATTTCGATTTTTGGGTAAATATGGGGGATTAGGAGAACGATTCTATGGTGGGAAAGTATTAGTTATACATGCTTGTAACAATAAGGTTGTGGGAAGATTGTTGAATTCAAATAGGTAAAGATTGGGTTGAAAATGGTAGAATCTTCAAAACTTTAATTTAGGATTGGCAAGGTCATCCGATGTCGGAATTCGATAATGTTTGTATGGTTGAACTCGAATGGGAACGGATGTTCGGATTTTGTAGTTTTTGCTGGGATTCGAAACGTGGGTCCCGGTGTCGATTTTAAAACGAATTTTGGATTTTAATCCGGAATATTAGTAATTTTATATGGAATTAATTCCTACGATTCGTATTGATTATATTGAATTGTTTGTGATTAGATTTGAAGCTTTCGGACACGAATTTGAGAGGCGAAGGGTTATTGGAATCTTGAATTTGGTTGCGAAACGAGGTAAGTATCTTGCCTAACCTTGTGTGAGGGAATTACTTCTTAGGATTTGAGTCTTCTATGTTGATTGTAGCTCGTGTACGCGAGGTGACGAGTGCGTACTCGGACTTATTTGAAAATAGGTTGGCCTTTTTGGATTTCTTAGGTTCATATATTTCGTGGGTATGAAGTGGTAACTATTATTACCGAGTTCCTGGTTGCTAGTTTCATCTCGTCCTGTTTAAATTAGATTTCCTTGCCTTTGGCTTCCCTTTTGTCGTTTATTTGATCTTAATTGACTTAACTTAATATTTTACCTCTTCTATCATCATGCTATATTTTCTTCATAAACTGCCTATTTGACTAGAATTAGTATTATCTAGCCCTACAATTGTTTAGCAGTAATTGGAATATCTTTACGTTGGTGTCAAACATGCCGTGAGTCGTATATTGTGATTTATATAATTTTCCCTTAAGTGCTACTTAGGTTTAGTTAGATAATTTTCCATGTTTATGGTATGTCCTTGGTGTTGCCTATCACTGAGCGTGGTTCAAGCTGAGTTTATTCTGTGAAGCTAATTGTCTAGGTGAGATTGGTTATAGTTGCTTCCCTTGCCGGGATGATTTGGTTTCTGTGGTTGTGAACTTGAATTTATAGAAACATTGCTATATTTGCCTTGTTTTTCCCTCGTTGTGCTGCTTCTCATTGTGCTTGACATTCCTTTCAGTGGCTACTTCTTATGAGTGAGTTTTTTTCCATTCTTGTGATTCAAGTCTTTGTATTGAATTGCCTATCGCACCTTGCATTCTGCCTTTGCTGTTTTTGCACCTGTTGTGGCATTGTGTGTTGTCTCTGTCGCGTTTTGGTTGTTTTCCTCAGTGGCTGCATTGTATATTTAAATTGGGAATACGGACTGAGATCCGGGAGCTTTCCCCCTGTACTGCATTGCATATTTAAATTAGGACTACGGACTAAGATCCGGGAGCTTTCCCCCTGTACTGCATTGCATATTTAAATTAGGACTACGGACTAAGATCCGGGAGCTTTCCCCCTGTACTGCATTGCATATTGAAATTAGGACTACGGATTGAAATCGGGGAGCTTTCCCCCTGTACTACATCGCATATTTAAATTGGGACTACGGACTGAGATCCGAGAGCTTTCCCCATGTACTGCATCGCATAATTAAATTGGGACTACGGACAAGGTTCCGGGAGCTTTCCCCTTGTACTGCATTGCATGACAAATTTGAGTTACGGACTAAGTTCCGGTTGTTTTATCATTGAGGTGATTTGGATCGAAAGATATACATATATATATCTATATATTGAAATGCATAGCTGAAAAGAAATTATCTCCAGGAAAAGTTGTGTCTGAAGGACTTCTATTTCGGAAGTATATTTGAAAAGTATTTGTCTTGCAGCAAAATGATATTTGAAAGAGCAGTATTTGGGAAAGTATATTTGAACACCCCGTATTTTGAAGGGACTATGCTTTAAAGATTCCTCTTTATAAAAATATATAAATATACATTCAGAGAAAAAGTATGTTTCAAAGAAGAAATTTCTCTATTCCGAAATGATTATATCTTTAAATATTTTCGAAATAAACTCATGATTTAAAGGTTTTCACTCGAAGGTTTGACCAGCTTTATTGAGTTTTTTAGCTCAGGCATGATGTGAATATAGTGATGCGGTGCTGAGTTGCTAGTGTTCTATTGGGTTGTGCTTCCCGACATTTAGCTTGCATTCTTTCCATTCCCCTGCGTATTTCTATTATGCTGTCCGTTAATCGTAATTTTTGAATTTCTTTCGTATTATTCTATCGTACCGTTGATTATAGCGAAAAACCTTTAGATAGATATTATATTTCGGTCATTCTTATATTTATAACTTTTTACTTATTAGACCAGTGGTGCCTTGACTAGTCCTCGTCACTACTTCACCGAGGTTAGTCTTGATACTTACTGGGCACCGCTGTGGTGTGCTCATACTACACTTCTGCGCATTTTGGTGTGCAGATCTAGGTATCTATTGTTAGTAGCTATGCGGGTTCATTGACGAGGAGACTCAAGGTAAACTTGTTGCTGCGTTCGCAGGTTTCGGAGTCACCTTCCTGTTTTTGCCAACTGCACTTACTATTTCTAGACAGTTGTATTTAGATTCGGTAGAAAGATTTCGTAGAGCTTATGACTTGTATTTACCGGGTTTTGGGGAAAATGTAAAATCAGTCAAGATTTCTATTATCGAGATTGTTAAAGTTCTTTTATTATTGTTATTGTGGTTAATGTTAGGCTTACCTAGTTCCTAAGACTAGGTGCCATCACGGTACCCAACGGAGGGAAATTTGGGTCGTGACAGTACAATAGCCATATTTTATAATGGCTCTTTGATAAAGCTTGTGAGAAGAGTACCAGCCTCATAAAAAGTCAGTATGAAGCTCCCACCAGATTGTGTATACACCAGAGGTGTAAGTATTATAATAGAGCTTCAAGTTATGGACGTGAATTACACCTAGGTAGAAGGGAGGTCATGAAAGAGATAGAAGATACGATGCCAGTTTTTAAGGTAAGTAAGGTAAAGGTGAACAACGTACGAGATACTCAACGGCAGATGATCGTGAATAGTCCATACATCTGATAAAAGTCTAGAAGAACGGGGATTCAGTATCTAGGAATAATAGCGGCGTCGTCAATAGCATATCTTCCAGCCTATGGTCTAGATATCGAAAAGCCTGACTAAGAGAGTAAGGAAGAGTTAGAGACAATGTGATGTCTCGCTTGATGTTCCAAAATGACATAAGGAAATCCATGATGCAAGCAAGTTAAAAGGTTGCAAGTAATATAAATAGGTATGTGTAGGTTGCAAGTTGTTGTATGGTGAAGCGACAAGGTTTTAGAAGACATGAGTAAGGATAAGAATGGGTGAGTGAGAAGGTAACGAAAATAGATAAGTCCTCAGGATTAAGCCCATGAAAACAAGAAGAGCAGACGGTTTCTCTAAGTTATACAAATCTCACTAAAGCCTGAAAGAACTCAAAGGAGTCTAAGACTAATAGCATTTAGAAGAGATGGAATGTTGTCCTGGTAATAGAATGATGGTGTAATTTTGATAGATAACGGATGACGCTTGGGCCTTCGATTGAGTAATGTTTGTTGATACCCAAGTTTTCCTCAAAAAATTTTAAAATTGCATATATAGCCTCAAAATCATGCATCAATAGCAATTGGTATTTTTCCATAATTTTCTTATATTTTATTAATTTATTTTTAATTTATCAACCATTTTATCTCCCAATAAATAATTATAAAATTGCATCACAAATGATTTAAAAAACATTTTTTGATATAATGTATTATTTTTGGTCCTATTAAGACCAAATTGTTTCATAATTAGCCAATTTGGCACCTTTTGGCTATAATTGCAATAACTTTGGAATCATAGCCCAATCATATGATTTTATACTTTTTTTATCTAGTAATTAATCAGTTGTGTTTTTAAAATACTAAGTAATCATTTTAAATTGTTCTCTAAGCATGAATTTTATTTTTTACAATTATTAGCTATTTTATAAATTATTTTTTTAGTTGATTTATTTGGGTATTTAACAACTAGACCCTTTTTATTTCAATTCTAGCCTAAACTAATCAGACCACCAACCCAATTAAATGGCCCGAAGACCCCAAGCCCAACACCTAAATCCTACCCGGCCCAATCCCTGACTTAATCCTAGCCGTTGATCAAAATTAATCAACGGTCCATGCCCCCTTACCTAAAATAAACCCTAATGACTACCCTTCCCCCCTCTAAATTCTCTCCATCTCCCCCCGTCGTTACTCTCTCATCTCTCTTAAGACTCCCTCTGTTAAACACGACCCCTCTCACCGGCCGTTACTCGCCGGTAACCATGGTGGTCTCACCACCATCCCCAGCCTATGGCTCTCCTCCTACACTAGGTTGATGTTGTCCTGAGGTCTTCAAGATAACCAGAGGCGGTTCACTCACCTCCCGTGATCTCTCATGCCATTCTCCGGCCGTCCGAGTAAGATCCTATTATTTTCGGCTAGAACCAGTGGTTTCTAAGCCTTTTTTTCCTCTCTTTGGGTTGTCTCTATGAAATCCTAACTCATAGTCTCTGATTATCTTAGATCTGTAATAGATCTTGGCATATTATGAGTTATTTTGTTGTTTTCAAAGGTTTTTTACGATTTTCCTAAAGTGACTCTTCATCTTCAAAACTAGGGTTTTTAACCCCTTTTCAAAAATGCTTTTCTTTCTGTTTTTAGTATTGTCCTATGATTTTCATCATGTTAAACGTTTATGTGAGCTTTTCCCCTTTTGTCTGATTCCTTTTTTTTTTTTGTTAAAAACCCCAAGATTCTTGGTTTTAATCTGTGGTTCTGAGTTTGTTTTGATAATATGTTTACCTGTTCTATTATGTTTACTGTGTTCTCATGAATACTCTGTGATTCCGTGACTTTTACCCTATGTTTGCTTGTTAGGGTTTCTGGCTGCTATTATTCCTGCTTATTATGTGGTCCTACTCTATTTTTGTTCATCAATGTCTCTGAATCTTCACTTCTCCTGCCTGTATTACATTTATTCTGTTATTTTAGACCATGCTCCATGTGAACCCCTGATTTATGTGATTTCACCTATGTTTTCTTGTTAGGGTTTCTAATTTTCGCCTATTATGAGTTTATTCTGTTTGTTCTCATAAGCTTGTACCGATTCCCCCAAAATCAGTATTGTTTTCTATTTGTGGGTCTTTGAATCCCTATGATTGGTTCTTCATTGATCTTGCATGATATTCTCTACTGATTCTCGAGCATTTTCCTTAATTAGGATGTTGATTTCCTGTAATTAGAACCTCACTCGAGGATCTCCTTACTGATTTCCGGTGTTTAAGTTATTGCTTGCCTTATTTCTCTGGCTGATTTTGCTGTTAAATTAATTCATATGTATTTTCCTTAAACAAGAACTCTGAACTTGGCCTTACTTACATATGATATACCTATACTATACCTAGGCTACTTTGCGTATTGTGTTATAATCAGTTTTACATGATTCCTTTCCTTATTTTGCCACTACTTATTACCGTTTGAGTATGACCCATTAATTAAAGGGTGTACTTATACTAATTTGATTCTAATTGATGTTTACTCCAATAATTACTGTTCAAACTATTATTTTTACCTTATTTTCTGCCTGTTTCAAAACTATAAATACCTTAGTCTTTCATTAGCACCAACACACGAACACTCTATTTTGCTCTCCTTCTGGTTACTTGCTATTATCAGCTGGCTGCAAGCCAAGGCTGATTATTCTACTCTCTTACTCTTCATTCTGTGTTTTCTACCTCCTATACCGGTATGTCCTAAATTTAATTTAAGTTTCGAAAACAATATGTTTCTTTTGGTACTTCAATTCATCATGTTTCTAATATGTTTTTACTTATGGTTTTGCTGTGGTATTTGCACTTAACCTGTTTGCATTGTTGTTCACTTAGCATGTTATGCACTCCCCTCCCTTATAACTCATCATGCTTATGTAAGGATACCCCTTTTAGTATACTTCACTATGATTCTGCTTTACTTAGCCTTCTCTGATTACTGGCATGAACTCTCTGTGCTAAAGCAAGTTGCACTTTATGATTACTTTGTTCTTTGTAGTTCTGAAATACCTATTGTACCTTAACCCCTTTGATTCCCTTATAACTTCCCTGATTTAGTACCTATGTGCATCTCTTCCTACTATGTGCTTACCCCTATATACTCTATATGTCCTCAGTCCCTCATTACCCTGTTTGTTGTTGCTGAACTTGTCTCAGTTCTTGTTCTATGTGTGCTGTTCTGATCCTAAGATGGGACTGTTGTTTGTTCTGATTGCCCTTTCCAAACTGTTTTTATTGAATAAAGTCTTTTACTGCTTTGCGAAACTCATTTTAAAACCAATCTTTCTTGTTTAAAACTATTTTCTTACTCAAATCTTTTCTAAACTATGTCAAGCACTCTCACTCTACTCTTAGACCCTTAAGTTATGCCCCTCTAATGTGTGACTACTTAAGGATCCCCATGAGATCCCTCTGAACTCTGATGCATTAGATCTGGCCCTTCCACACTGCACTTACTCAACTGTGGTTATGAAATCTGGGTGTGAGCACTGCTCGGGATCCCTTGAGGTCCTTAGGGAACTTTGACACACCCGGATTAATGTGAAAGGCTGTGAAACACCGTTTGGCATTGGGCATTCTGGAAATATGGGCCTATTGGTAGGCTCCCTATAGTATAACTTCTTATTTTCTTATCTATTTATGTAATTCATACAACAATGGTCTGTAATAATTTATTATAAACAACATTGGGGATGGATAGTGAAAAAGGGAAGGGTAGTTATGCATGTTATAGGCATCAAAGGGTAGATACCATGCTTCTAAGTTTACATTTTTTCTGTGCGCAATAGAAATTCATGTTTAGGACTAATACGTGCAAAGCATATCATGCATTAGATACCATGCTCCCTAGGTTTCATATATACTGTTTTCAACATCTCATTTTGGTACTATCACTTAGAAATCGTGCCTCTAGGAAAAACACATTAATATAAATCTGTTACTCATGCAAATCATGTCTAATTACGATGTAATATTGTGGTGCATCTAGAAATTCTGCTTTAGGAAACTCTGTAATCATGATGTGTACATATTAGATATCATGTTATAGGGTCTCATTCGTTCAACTACACCTAGTTAACTACTGATGTATAGAGGGTGACCTAAAACAGTTTTACTCTGTTTCTAAACAACTGATAATAATCCTATGTATTTACAACACCTAGAACAACATGTTTAGGTAAAACAATGTGCAATAGTTTTCCTTAATAATTCTGGTAATTGTCACAACCCAAAATCCTAACTCAGGTCGTGATGGTGCCCAACACCGGGGTCAGGCAAGCCAACACTTAAACTACTACAAAATTCCCCCCTATTTAATTAAACATTCCATCGCGTGAAAAGTTTTGAAGCTTAAAACACTAAATGAAAAGGGTAATTAGCCAATATAAACAGAAGCAGTCATAAAAGGCATGAGCCGATATGTATGCAGACCCGTAAACCATAATATCTTCCACGTGTGTGCCAGGAACTAGTGTCACAAGTCCTACGGGCATACTAACATAATATACAAAAGATACAATAGAACTGTCCCACTATCTGAAAGTAATAGACGGAAAATAACAAAATAAGACTCCATAGTGCTGCCGAGGATCGCCAGGAGAGCAGCTCACCATGAATTCAGGTCCAACTATAATCAAAATCGAACTCCAGTCTGATAACCAGATGCACCCGCCTCAGAACCTGTACAATTAAGTACAGAAGTGTAGCATGAGTACATAAATAAATATGTACCCAGTGAGTATCCAGTCTAATCTCGAAGAAGTAGTGACGAGAGGTCGACTTGACACTTACTAGGGTCCAACAATATAATTTAACGGGATATGATAAAAGCAATAGACATACGAGGATGATAAAGCAGTAAACATTAAAGGTAACTGCAAATCAAATAAATACTGGAAGTAACTAAACAATTACCACTTAATTTTTTCTACAAATATCTGTTAATCCAATATCCATGAAATCATTAACAATTTAGCATGCGCTTATGGGATAAGGGCAACCGGCCTGAGCCATAATAATAACCATATTTGTGCACTACCGCACTGTGGCGTACGGCCCGCTCCCATGAGAGTGGGGGAAATAACACTCCGCTCGCGGTCACATGCGCACACAATATTTCCTTAAATTACTTTTCAGTGAACAATTTCCTTTAAATCTCCAAATTCCATGATCTCGGGGAAACAAAGTTCCATATAACATGAATTTATAAAGCATATAATTCATTTCGAAGAAAAACACAAGGCATGGTGTGGGCCTAACTACCCGGACATAACAATAATAGCCGCTACGTACGGACTCTCGTCACTTTGTACGTACGTATCCCCCACAAACATTAACACATAGTCATTTAGATCACCTATGGGGACAATTGCCTCTTACAATGTTAGAAAGGAGACTCACCTCGTGTCGAACCTACTCTCAGGGTCAAGAATTTGCCCGAAAATCCGAACTCGTCTACCAAGGCCTCGAAACTAGTCAAATGTTACACAAGTTCATCAATTTATACTCAAAAGTATGAAACTCCCCTATTTACTTAGTTATTTCATCCTGCTTGAAGAAATCCCAAAATTCACCCCCGGGCCCGCATGCTCGGATTTCGAAAATTTTCGAAGGAAACAATTACCCACAACCTAAGGATCATCAATATATAGTCTTTGTATAATTTCATGGCTAATTAACGGGTAATTCACTAAATTTTCATAAACCCCTAGGTTATTACTCTAACCCTTGATTTCCAATAATTAGAAGGTTAATTTAACTAGGAATTCATGCATTAAACTAACACTAGGGTAGAATTCACTTACCTTTCAGTAGCTAGGTCGTGGGGCTCTTTTCCAAGCTCTCAAGGTCGACAATAGAGGAAGAAATGGGGTAAAAATGATTCTATCCGTATTTTAAAGATCACACTACCTACAGGGGTTCTGCACCTGCGGAATTGGACAAAGGAACCTAGGCCCGCACCTGCAAAGAGAAGCCCGCACCTGCGGCTCCGCTCCTGCGGAACTTGATATGTATCTGCGAGAAAGGGGAAGCCCACCTGGAGCCGCACCTGCGAGGCTTGGACCGTAGGAGCTGTCCCGCACCTGGGACTGGGACACCAGATCTGGTGCACCACTAGCTATAGCTGCTGGTTTTTGGCCTCGTTTGGTGCCCGAGCGGCACCTGGGCCCACCTGAGTCCCCTTCCAAATATACCAACAAGTCCCAAATACTAATACGGACTCGTCCGAGCCTTCGGAACACTCAAAACAATGTTAAAAATCAAAATCACACCTCAAAACCCCTGGAATCAAACTTAAGAACTTTAAGTTCTTGAATTCGCTAACAATGCGCCGAACCGACCTATACTACTCGGAATGACCCCAAACTTTGCGAGCAAGTCATAAACGACATAACGGAATTATTCCCCATTCAGAATTCCTTTCGGACATCGATAACACAAAAACACGTTCCAAACCAAAATTCTTAAACCTAAGGAATCATATTTCACTATTTGGTGCTGAAACGCTCCCGGGTCATCCAAAACCCATTTCGGACGCACGCTACAGTCAAAAATAATCATACGAAGCTAACGGAACCGCCGAAACTCAATTCCGAGGTTGTTTACTCAAAATGTTGACCGAAGTCAAACTTGGCCAAAAAGGCCAACCTTAAGGGGAACGAGGTTCGATAATGCAAAACGACCGGTCGGGTCATTACAGTAACTGTTATACACTGTCCCACGCCTAAGCAAGCCTTAGGTGATCAAAATTGCCAAAACTAGAATTCTGCCTCTTTGTGTTTTGCTGCCTAATGCTCAACAGGTTTAAAATCAGTAGGCAAACTGGTTAGTCTCTTGTTTATGAATTATAAAATAAACCTGCATATCTCTTGTGTTCTGATACTCACCTAGACACTATGTCTTAAGATCCTATTTAATAATACTGCCCCTATTTGTGTTTGAGTCATGTTGTTTGCATGCATTATCTGTGGAGGTAAACTGAGCCTCTTATTTGCTCTTTCCTGTACTATTTGTTGAAGTCCTATGTGTTATTGATTGTCACCTTAGTATTTTCTCCTTTAAACCTGAGGGTCTGTCTAGAAACTGCCCATAGGTAGAGGTCCTAAACTCCTCCAGGGCCATTAAGAAGAGACGGGTAACAACACGCATAGAGGTCGCTAAATAGCACGCGCTTAATAGCCGTTAAGGGGTGGTAAGGGTAGATATGGATATATGACCGGTGCGCTAATGCCACGTGTATCCCCTTTTCGAGGAGTGATTCTGGTAATTGTCACGCCCCAAATTCCTAACTCAGGTCCTGATGGTGCCCAACACCGGGGTCAGGCAGCACAACACTTAAACTACTAAAAAATTTCCCCCTATTTAATTAAACATTCCATCGCGTGACAAGTTTTGAAGCTTAAAATAATAAATGAAAAGGGTAATTAGCCATTTTAAACAGAAGTAGTCATAAAAAGGCATGAGCCGATATGTATACAGACCCGTAAACCATAATATCTACCACGTGTGTGCCAGGAACTAGTGTCACAAGTCCTACGGGCATACTAACAGAATATACAAAAGATACAATAGAATTGTCCCACTTTCTGAAAGTAACAGACGGGAAATAACAAAAGAAGACTCCATAGTGCTGCCGAGGATTGCCAGGAGAGCAGCTCACCGTGAATTCAGGTACTATAATAAGAATCGAACTCCGGTCTGATAACCAGATGCACCCGCCTCAGAACCTGTACAATTAAGTGCAGAAGCGTAGCATGAGTACATAAATAAATATGTACCTAGTGAGTATCCAGTCTAATCTCGAAGAAGTAGTGCGAGAGGTCGACTTGACACTCACTAGGGTCCGACAGTATAATTTAACGGGATTTGATAAAAGCAATAGGCATACGAGGATGATAAAGAAGTAAACATTAAAGGTAACTGCAAATCAAATAAATACTGGAAGTAATCAAATAATAACCATATTTGTGCACTACCGCGCCGTGGCATACGGCTCGCTCCCATGAGAGTGGGGGAAATAACACTCCGCTCGCGGAATGTAAATTGCGAAGCGGTCACATGCACACAGAATATTTCCTTAAATTACTTTTCAGTGAACAATTTCCTATAAATCTCCAAATTCCATGATCTCAGGGAAACAAAGCTGCATATAACATGAATTTATAAAGAATATAATTCATTTAGAGGAAGAACACAAGGCATGGTGTGGGCCTAACTACCCGGACATAACAATAATAGCCGCTACGTACGGACTCTCGTCACTTTGTACGTACGTATCCCCCAAAAACATTAACACATAGTCATTTAGATCAACTATGGGGACAATTGCCTCTTACAAGGTTAGAAAGGAGACTCACCTCGTGTCGAACCTACTCTCAGGGTCAAGAATTTGCCCGAAACTCCGAACTCGTCTCCCAAGGACTCGAAACCAGTCAAATGTTACACAAGTTCATCAATTTATACTCAAAAGTATGAAATTCCCCTATTTACTTAGTTATTTCATCCTGCTTGAAGAAATCCCAAAATTCACCCCCGGGCCCGCATGCTCGGATTTCAAAATTTTTCGAAGGAAATAATTACCCACAACCTAAGGATCATCAATATATAGTCTTTGTATAATTTCATGGCTAATTAACGGGTAATTCACTAAATTTTCATAAACCCCTAGGTTATTACTCTAACCCTTGATTTCCACTAATTAGAAGGTTAATTTAACTAGGAATTCATGCATTAAACTAATACTAGGGTAGAATTCACTTACCTTTCAGTAGCTAGGTCGTGGGGCTCTTTTCCAAGCTCTCAAGGTCGACAATGGAGGAAGAAATGGGGTAAAAATGATTCTATCCGTATTTTAAAGATCACACTACCTACATGGGGTTCCGCACTTGCGGCTCATGGACCGCACCAGCGGAATTGGACAAAGGAACCTGGGCCCGCACCTGCGGCTCCGCTCCTGCGGAACTTGATCTGTATCAGCGTGTGATGACCCAAAAGGTCATCCTAAGTAATTCTAGCTATATCAGTGTTCCGAGGACCCGAAAGCCTCAGTTAATCTCACCTTGATATGTGTGCGCAGCCCGGGCGTGTAGCCGGGAAGTCCTTATGTTGAAATTTGATGAAAATGGAATTTGTTCTGATAATTAAATGAATACAGTTGACTTTGGTCAACATTTTTTATATACGGATCCGGACCAGTGATTTGACGGTCCCGGAGGATCCGTAGGAAAATATGGGACTTGGGCGTGTGCCCGAAATCAAATTTCGAGGTCCCAAGCCCGAGAAATGAATTTTTAAAGTAAATTGTTTTCTAGAAATAATAAAAGATTTTGAAAATGAATAATTATGTGAAAGCCATGTTACCAGGCCCATATTATGGTTCCGGAGCTCGGAGCAGGTTTATTATATGTTAGGTGAGTTATCTCTGAAATTTGGTGTAAAACGGACTTGAAATGACGTGTTTCGGATCAAAATTGGTAAAATTAAGCTTTATGATTTTTTTCTTAAGTCCAAAACAATAGACATTACGGGATTTTCCCAACTTTTCACTCCTTCCTTCTTCTCCACAGCCCCTTAGCCATTTTTGACGAGCTTCATCACCACACCCTCCTAGGTAATCAATTCTAATTCCATTTTTCTTCCATTTAACATCATCTATCACTAGAATCTAGGCCTAAATTCCTAAAATCAAAGTAGAAATTAGGGATTTTGGGTAGAGTTAGGGCTTATGGGATTTTGGGTGATTCAACCTCAATTTGTGGTCGGATCTTAAAACAAATTAGATATTCTAACTTGTGGGGTTATGGGTGATCGGGTTTTTGTCCGAGCCTCGCGTATGGACCAAGCGGGCCCGGGGTCGAATTTCGGTAATTTTGGAAAAATGCTAGAAATTGAATATCTAGGCTATGGGATTGTATTATTGAGTCTTTATTGATATTATTGAATTAATTATGCCTAGATATCGTTGTTTCGGAGTCGGATTATAAAGGAAAGACGGTCTTAGAGGGTTGATTGCTATACTTTGGACCGAGGTAAGTGTCTTGCCTAACTTTGGTGAGGGAATAGGTATTATTTGCTATGTGCTAAGTGATTATCATGTTCATTGCATAGGTGAGGTGACGAGTACCTATGCAATGTGTGTCAAGCATGCCCGTGAGTCTATTTTGATAGAAATTGCAGTATTTCTTCCATGTTTAGCATATTATGAGATTGTCTTTACTTGGTAATTTATTCTTGATTGAAAGTACTGGCTGTTGAGTTTGAGAAGTGTTGATACGAATGATAATCCAAGTGTAGAGTATGTGATTGAGGTGATTGGTTATAGCTGAGACCCTTGCCGGGCATATGTTGAGTTATTAAATTGATGTTTTCCCCTTGCTGGGTGTTTTGGACTGCTAATTTCCACTATTCTGTACTCCTTGCCATTTTATCTATTATTGTTTGGTGAGAAAGAGTGTAAAATCACAAAGGGTGATGCCCTACCATGATATTTGATTACATTGCATAGTGAGGAAGAGTGTAAAGCACGAAGGGTGATGTTGTTCCATGATTCATATTGATTATAAGCAAGAAGGTAAATGTCGTACCATGACTTTATTAATTATAAGCACGAAGGTTAATGATGTGCCATGATACATTGTACATTGCATTGTGAGGAAGAGTGTATAGCACGAAGGGTGATGCCGTGCCATGATATTTGATTACATTGCATTGTGAGGGAGAGAGTAGAAGCACGAAGGGTGATGCCGTGCCATTGGTTACGTTTTTGGTACTTGTACTTGTTTCGTTGGCTATTGTGTTAGATTCCCTCCCTTGTTTACTTCTATCTGTCAATTTGACTGCTTTATTTCACTTGTTCTCCTTTACTGCTCCCGTATCCCTTACTTGTCTGCTTATCTCCTGCCTCGTATTATCCCTGTTACTTGCTGTAGAATAGGACAGATTATCGTTATTGTCAAGTCTAGCCTCGTCACTACTTCGGCCGAGGTTAGTCTCGGCACTTACTCAATACATGGGGTCGGTTGTACTGATGCTACACTGCACTTCTTAATGTTGTGCAGATCCCGCATCCGGACCCAGTGGACCGCATTGAGGGAGTCACCTTCAGTCCACCCAGAGCTTCAAGGTATACCCGCTGGCGTTCGTGGGCCTTGGTGACTCTCCTGCATTTGGATTCCTTATTGTCTTACTTTTCGTCCTAGTTCCAAGACAATTATATATTTCTTTTCAGACTCTATATTTAGCACTCAGTTTAGATAGTTCGTGAGGTTGTGACACCCCGGTTTTGGGATTTTACGATGTTATTGTCTTTATCCTTTCATTATGCCTTTAAAATATATTATTTTTCTGCTGTAAAACGTTTGAGGTAATTTGGGATGTTTCAGTAAAGGTTGAAAGTAAATGAATTCGAGATATTCCAGTAAAGGTTTGAAGGTTAATGGCTTTAATACAGTTACGTTGTTTATCGAGGTCAAAATGTTGTGTACGTTGGCTTGTCTAGCGGGTTCAACATTAGACGCGGTCACGATCTGAAAAGTGGAATTTCAGGTTGTGACAAGTTGGTATCAGAGCCTTAGGTTGCTTAGGTCTCACAACTCACGGACAACCTTGGTAGAGTCTGAGGGATCGGTACGGAGACGTCTGTATTTATCCCCAGAGGCTGCTAAGTTAGGATACTCCTCTTCTCTTCATATTCTGTCGTGCGTAGTATATTCTGTATACTGATCGAGTTTCTATCCTATTCTCTCGCAGATGGCGAGGACGCGTGCTTCCCTTGGTTCCGCTCAGCAGCCCGACACTCTTGCTACAGCTCCTACGAGGGGCCGAGGTCGAGGACGAGGCCGTGCCAGAGGCTGAGGCCGGGGCAGGGCTCAGCCCAGAGCAGCAGCCCCAGTGGAGGACCCTCAGGTCGAGTCCGACGAGGAGGTCCCAGTTCCGGCAGTCCCAGTTGGACCAGCGCAGGTCCCAGAGGGGTTCATAGCTACCCCAGTGCTTCAGGATGCTCTAGTCCGCTTGGTGGGACTTATGGAGAGTGTGGCTCAGGCCGAACTTCTTCCTATTCCTCCAGCCGGATCTCAGGCTGGGGGAGGTACCCAGACTCCTGTTATTCATACAGCAAAGCAGGTTGCCACGCAGTTTCAGACTCCGANTGTCAGCAGATGCGTTGTGGAGATTGGACAGATTCACCAAGTTATTCACTGCTACATTTACTGGTGCACCGTCAGAGGACCCACAGGATTACTTGGACAGTTGTCATGAGGTTCTTCAGAACATGGGCATAGTGGAGTCTGATGGAGTTGACTTCGCCACTTTTCGACTATCTGGCGGAACCAAGACTTGGTGGAGGGACTACTGTTTAGCCAGACTAGTTGGGTCTGCATCTTTGACTTGGGCTCAGTTCACAGAGGTATTTTTGGAGAAGTTCCTCCCTATTACTCAGCGAGAGGATCTTAGGAGGCAGTTTGAGCGTCTCCAGCAGTGATCTATGTCTGTTACTCAGTACGAGACCAGGTTCATCGCTCTAGCCAGGCATGCATTGATGATACTCCCCACTGATCGGGAGAGAGTTCGGAGGTTCATTGAGGGATTGGCCTAGCCTATACGACTCCAGATGGACAGGGAGTCGAGTACTGATATTTCGTTCCAGGATGCAGCCGATGTAGCCAGGAGGATTGCGATGATTTTGTCACAGGGAAGTGGTTAGGGGGATGACAAGAGGCCCCGTCATTTTGGTAGATTCAGTAGAGCCTCATCTGGAGGCAGGGATTCTTTCAGCACGGGTCATCAACCCCGACCATTTCAGTCAGCACTTCACGTATCTCCTCGTGCACCGCCAGTTCATGTTAGTACACCACCAGCACCTATCAGTGCACAGCCGCTTCAGAGTTAC
>ML271526.1:1328-15394 GCA_005239495.1 Nicotiana undulata | reverse complement strand
ACAATGACCCACACCGCATCAAACATCCTCTGAGTCCGTGGGAGTCCAACTACAAAATCCATGATGATTCGCTCCCACTTCCACTCGGGAAGCTCAATCTGCTGCATCAAACCACCGGGTCTCTGGTGCTCGTACTTAACCTGCTGACAGTTCAAGCACCGAGCTACATAGGCTACAATATCCTTCTTCATCCTCCGCCACCAATAATGCTGCCACAAGTCCTGGTACATCTTTGCAGCGCCCGGATGAATGGAATACCGGGAACTATGGGCCTCCTGCAATATCAACTCACGAATACCATCAACATCAGACACACAAATATGACCCTGCATCCTCAGAACTCCCTCATCATCAATTGTGACCTGCTTGGCATCTCCGTGTCGGACCGTATCTCTAAGAACACATAAATGACGATCATCATACTGCCTGGCCCGAATACGATCATACAATGAGGAACGAGCCACAATATAGGCCAAAACACTGCTAGTCTCAGAAACCTCCAATCTCATAAACCGATTGGCCAAAGCCTGAACATCCAAAGAAAGTGATCGCTCTCCGGCTGATAGATAAGCAAGACTACCCATATTGGCTGACTTTCGGCTCAAAGCATCGGCCACCACATTGGCCTTTCCCAGAGGATAGAGAATGGTAATGTCATAGTCCTTCAACAGCTCTAACCATCTCCTCTGCCTCATATTTAACTCTTTCTGCTTGAACAGATATTACAGACTCTTATGATCTGTGAACACCTCACATGGCACCCCATACAGATAATGCCTCCAAATCTTCAATGCATGAACAATAGCTGCTAACTCCAAATCATGAACTGGATAGTTCTTCTCATGAACCTTCAACTGACGAGAAGCATAAGCTATAACCTTGCCCTCCTGCATTAACACTACACCAAGTCCAACCCCTGAAGCATCACAATACACGGTATAAGGCCCTGAACCTGTGGGCAAAACTAACACCGGTGCCGTGGTCAAGGTTATCTTGAGCTTCTGAAAGCTCGCCTAAAACTCATCAGACCACCTGAACTGGTACCTTTCTGGGTCAACCTGGTCATCGGGGCTGCGATAGATGAAAATCCCTACATAAAGTGGCGATAATAACCTGCTAAGCCCAAGAAACTTCAAATCTCTGTAGTTGAAGTGAGCCTAGGCCAATCTCTGACTGCTGAAATCTTCTTGGGATCCACCTGAATACCCTCTGCTGACACAACATGGCCAAGAATTGCCACCGAACTCAGCTAGAATTCACACTTAGAAATTTTGGCATAAATTTGACTATCCCTCAGAGTCTGGAGGACGACTCGAAGGTGATGCTCATGCTCCTCTCGGCTACGGGATTGTATCAATATATCATCAACGAAAACAATAACGAACGAGTCCAAATAGGGCCTGAACACTCGGTTCATCAACTCCATAAAAGCAGCGGGGGCATTGGTCCCAAATGACATCACTAAGAACTCATAATGCCCATAACGAGTGCGAAAGGCTGTCTTAGGGACATCAGACGCCCTAATCCTCAGTTGATGGTAACCAGATCTCAAGTCTATCTTGGAAAACACTGTAGCACCCTGAAGCTGGTCAAATAGATCATCAATCCTCGGCAAAGGATACTTATTCTTAATAGTAACCTTATTCAACTGTCGGTAGTCAATACACATCCTCGTTGAGCCATCTTTCTTCTTGACAAACAATACTGGGGCACCCCAAGGAGAAACACTAGGCCTAATGAAGCCTTTATCCAACAAATCCTGCAATTGATTATTCAACTCCTTCAACTCTGGCGGGGCCATACGATACGGCGGAGTAGAAATGGGATGAGTGCCCGAAGACAATTCAATGCAAAAATCAATATCCCTGTCAGGCGGCATGCTCGGCACGTCAGCAGGGAATACCTCAGGGAATCACGAACATAGGCCAAATAGGCCAAACAACCCTTCTCAACCATGCGCCGAGCCTTCATATATGAAATAACTCTACCGGAGGAATGACTAGGAGTCCCTCTCCACTCCAAACGAGGTACTCCCGGTAAGGCCAAAGTCACAGTCTTGACATGACAGTCCAGAATAGCATGGTAGGGAGATAGCCAATCCATCCCCAATATAACATCAAATTCAACCATATCAAGAAGCAAAAGATCTACCTGAGTCTCCAAACCACCAATAACCACTAAGCATGAACGGTAGACTCGATCTACCACAATAGGATCACCCACCGGTGTAGACACATATACAGAAGTACTCAGGGAATTACGGGGCATACTCAGATAAGGGGCAAAATATGAAGACACATAGGAGAATGTAGACCCCGGATCAAATAAAATCGAAGCATCTCAGCTGCAAACTGAAACCGTACCTGTAATAATTGCATCAGAGGCCTCAGCCTTAGGCCTGGCAGGAATAGCGTAGCACCGGGGCGTAGCCTCTCCAACCTGAACATCTCTGCGTCGACCTACTGCGGGCTGACCTCTACCTCTCGTGGCTTGTCCTCCACCTCTATGAATATAACCTCCACCTCTGGCACCTCGACCACCACCCCTAGGTGGCTGAGGGGGCGGGGGTGCACCTGATGCGGGAACCATGGCACGGGAACCCTGATACTGTGAACCACCAAAACCTTGGGGGCAAAACCTGGAAATATGCCCCGTACCACCGCAAGTGAAGCAAGACCTCGGCTGCTGAGAGTACTGACCCTGGAACTGTCCCTAACAACCAGAATGACCACCCTGGAAGCTCTGAATTCGCAGTGCACTGATAGGAGCTGGTGGTGCACCGCGGGATACCTGAAGTGCCGACTGATAAGGCCTAGGAGGATGCCCTCTGCCAAAAGAATCTCGACCTCCAGATGAGGCACCACTGAACCGGCCGAAATGATAAGGTCTCTTGTCAGACCCCTAACCACCGCCCTGTGATAAAACCATCTCAATACGCCTGGCCACGTCGGCCGCATCCTGAAAGGAGATGTCAATACCTATCTCCCAAGCCATCTGAAGTCTGATAGGATGAGCTAGACCCTCGATAAACCTCCTCACCCTCTCACGATCAGTGGGGAGTATCGTGATAGCATGTCGGGCTAGAGTGATGAACTTGGTCTCATACTGTGTAACAGTCATAGATCCCTGCTGGAGACGCTCAAACTGCCTCCTAAGATCCTCCCTCTGAGTAACTGGGAGAAACTTCCCCAAGAACAACTCGGAGAACTGAGCCCAAGTCAAAGGTGCAGACCCAGCTGGTCTGGTCAATCAATAGTCTCTCCACCAAGTCTTGGCGGTACCAGAAAGACGAAAAGTAGCGAAATCGACCCAATTGGTCTCCACAATGCCCATGTTCCGAAGAACCTCATAGAAACTGTCCAAGTAATCCTAGGGATCCTCTGATGGTGCACCAGTAAACGTAGTAAGGAATAACTTGGTGAACCGATCTAGTCTCTATAGAGCATCTGCTGACATAACTGCTCCCTCAACTGCCGGTGCCACAATACCCGGCTGAGCTACTCCAACTGTTTGAGGTGCCGGAGTCTGGAACTGAGGGGCTAGCTGCTCTGGTGTGCGAGTAGCAGGAGTCTGGGGCCCTCCCTTAGCCTGAGAGACGGCTGGTGCAATAGGAAGAAGACCGGCCTGGGCCACGCTCTCCATAAGTCCCACTAAGCGGACAAGAGCGTCCTGAAGAACCAGGGTGGCAATAAACCCCTCTGGGACGTGAGTTGGTCCGACTGGAACCGTCTGAGCAGGAACCTCACCTGCAAAGTCTACTTGCGGGTCCTCTACTGGGGATGCTGCTCTGGGCTGAGCCCTGCCTCTGCCTGGGCCTCTAGCACGGCCTCGGCCTCGTCCTCGGCCCATCAGGAGGATCGGGATGCTGATCGGTAGATGAGGAAGCACGCGTTCTCGCCATCTGCGAGAGAATCGAATAGAAACTCAATTAGCATTTAGAATTCAAATCGCACGACAGGGAAGAAGAAAAAAGTGAAGTTATTCCTAACTTTGCAGCCTCTGGGGGATAGGTACAGACATCTCTGTACTGATCCCTCAGACTCTACCAAGTTTGTCCGTGAGTTGTCAAACCTAGGCAACCTAGTGCTCTGATACCAACTTGTCATGACCCGAAATCCCACCTTCGGGTCGTGAGTGCGTCTAACGTTGAACCCGCTAGACAAGCCAACGTTTGAATTAAATTGACTTATTAACAATTAAATAACCAAAAATAACTAGAACAATGATAATAAAAATGGGGAAGTAATTCAAAATTCAAGAATTCAATAGAAGTCCCGTAGAAAAATAATTTTTCTTAAGTACAACCCCAGAAACCGGTGCCACAATCTCACGAACAGTCTAAGAGTTTACTAAATACAATGGTCTGAAATAAGTAGATACAATTGTCTTGGAACTAATGAAATAAGACACAAAATGAGAGAAAGGGGTAAGAGGTGACGCCAAGGCCTGCGGACGTCTGCATGACTACCTCGGTGTCGCCGTGGACTGAAGGATACTCCCTCGCTCAGTGTCCACTGGGTCCGGCACTGTAATATGCACATCATAGAGAAGTGTAGGTGTAACATCAGTACAACCAACCCCATGTACTGAGTAAGTGCCGAGCCTAACCTCGGCGAAGTAGTGACGAGGCTAGGACACGACAACAAATAACACCTGTGCAGTTCAATAGTATAACGGGAAGTAATGGCAGGAAATGAACAAGTAATACAACTACGGGGGAGAACATGCTGGGGATAAAGGGGCCACAACTGTTGAAACAACAGAACAAGATAATAATTGAAATGAAGAAATAACAGCAGGAATTTAACAGCTCGGAACAAGTAAGTAAACAGGAAAAGGCACGGCATGTCCCCTCGTGCATAACCTCACAATCACTCGGCACAGAATGTCCCCTCGTGCATAAATAAGTAAATCACTCGGCACGGAATGTCCCCTGGTGCATAACCTCACGGTCACTCGGCACGGAATGTCCCCTCGTGCATAAATAATAATCACTCGGCACGGAATGTCCCCTCGTGCAATAATAGATAATCACTCAGCACGGAATGTCCCCTCGTGCAAAACATCACAATCACTCGGCACAGAATGTCCCCTCTTGCATAACATAAATAAAAAGCAACAATTAGATAGGAAAATAAAACAATAGGAAACCTCAAATACACAGAAATGTTCAACAAAGATTCTATCATCACGGCAAGGGACTCAACTATAACCAATCTCACTCAAAGGTATAATTCAACAATATAATCCTCAACCGAACGAATAATCAGATAACTTTCCACATCATTAAATACTCTCAGTATACCACTTTTTGAATGATACTAAATCCGTAACACAAAGAATATCAGAGAACACAATGAAAATTATCAAGTTCGACTCACGGGCATGCTTGACCACAACATATAGGTGCTTGTCACCTCACCTATACGTCGGACACAGAATAACACATAGCATATAAGACTCTATACCTATTCCCTCAAGCTAAGGTTAGGCCAAACACTTACCTCGGCTCCAAGAAATGCAAATCAAGCCTCTAGCGCCGCCTTTCCTCTCGAATCCGACTCTGAAACAATCGTATCTAGACATAATTGACTCAATAATATCAATAATTACTCAACAATTCAATTCCAACGCCTAATTATAGAATTCCCAACATTCTTCCAAAAATACCAAAATCCGACCTTGGGCCTGCTTGGTTCAAACACGAGGTTCGGACCAAAACCCGATCACCCATTCCCCCACGAGCCCGAATATACAATTTGTTTTGAAATCCGACCCCAAAACGAGGTTGAATTCCAACAAATTTTAAAAGCCCTAACTCTACCCAAATCCCCAATTTCTACCCTTTATAACCCTAGGACTCTTGATGATAATTGATGAAAAATATTAGAAATTTGAAGGAAATCAGTTAGTGAACACTTACCTACGATTTGGGAAGAAAATCTCTTGAGAAAATCGCCCTAGGTCTTCTATTTTTGAGAAAAAGTTTGAAGAAGAACGTCTGAAATTGTTTTTTTTAAGAACATCACTGCTCGACTCTCGCACCTGCGGTGCTTGGGTCGCACCTGCAATCTCGCAGGTGCAGGAAAGGGATCGCACCTGTGGAAAAGGCCAGGCCCACATGGGGGGCCCGCACCTACGGAATCGCTTCTGTGGAGGATAGTCCGCATCTGCGAGAGGGACCGCACCTGCGGACAAAGCAGCGCGCCTGCGCTCTCGCACCTGCGGCCCTAGGCTCGCAGGTGCGAGCACACCAGAACTGGTGCACCAGCAGTGTTTTCTTGAGTCCAAACACTTCGAACACCTACCCGGAACACCCCCGAGCCCTCGGGGCTCCAAACCAAATATACACACAATCTCAAAAACATACCACAGACTTATTCGAGCAATAAAATCATCAAATTATCATAAAAAACAACGAATTAAACCTCAAAATCTATAAAACTTCTCAAAACTTCTTAAACCTCATATTTCATTTTTAGTCCGAATCACGTCAACCTAAGTCCGTTTCTTATCAAATTTAAAAGATAACTCATATAAAATATTTTGAACCTGTTCCGAGCTCCGAAAACATAATACGGGCCCGATAACACCGATTTCACATCAAATTTCATTTTCAAAAACCTTTATATTTTTCAGAAAACAATTTTCTTTAAGAATTCATTTCTCAGATTTGGGACCTCGGAATTTGATTCCGGGCATACGCCCAAGTCCCATATTTTCCTACAGACCCTACGGGACCGTCAAATTACGGGTCCGGGTCCGTTTACCAAAATTATTGACCAAGGTCAACTTTATTTAATTAATTATTATAAAATCATCATTTTATCAATTTCCCACATAACAGCTTCCCGACTACACACCCGGGTTGCGCACGCATATCGAGTGTAAGATAGATAGAGGCTTTCAGGGCCTCGGAACACAGATTAAGTTAAAATTATACGGGATGACCTTTTGGGTCATCACAGATCACCTTCAACATGATCCTGGATGGCCAGGATATAGTAATAATCCTTAAAAATTCCCACTTCTTAGCTCAACTTTTATCCAAAGGAATACACGTGGAAATGAGCAACTATCTCAACCATGTTTGCCTAAACAACATCCTCCACCCACTAGCCCCTCAATGAATTCCCACCAAGCCCATGCAATGAGAAACCAGTGGAACCTTCCTCCCCACTTCAATCCTCTCCAACCACAAAACATGACACTGGAACTCCCCTTCTTCCCTCCGGGGGAAATCCAAAACCTAAATCTTATTTCCATGCCTTGGGCACAAGCACCACACTACTCCCAGAATCAAACCCACATAACTACCCCAGTAAACAACCCACCAACCCAAACATCCAATCCCAGTGTGCACGAACAAGAAAAGCATCAAGAAAGGAATGTAGAAGAAATGAATTTACTAGGATCGGAGGCAGTAATAGAATTCTCAAGTCTAAACGATGTAAAAATCTATGTCTTCAGGGAGATGCAAGAGAAGAGGTATGTCAGTTGCCCTCCAGCCTTGTTCATGTTCTCAATGGACATCAGGCCACCACAAATCCAATTGTGGGGAACCATGCAATGATACTTGTCCCCTCCCTGAGGAGGAACCCAATGCTCCATGCAAGAATGGAGAATGGCTCAACCCACAACAACGTGGATGTATAGACCTACTAACATAATCATCTGGAACATACGTGGAGGCAACAATGAGAACTTTCGTATCAACTTTAGGTAAATGATTGATACGCACAAGACTTGCATGGTTACCTTGTTGAAAACACGCATGTAAAATCATATGACTCTTTTGAATGACTTCCAATTTTCGGAAATGATTGAGGTTCCAGCAGAGGGTCAAGTTGGGGGAATGATGATTATGTGGGATGCTAACATAGTGAAAGTTTATAACCTTGTTATAAGGAACCAAGAGATTCATGCCACTATTGAGGTAACCCCCTTTAGAACTCCCTGTCTATTTTCCTCAGTATATGCTAGCACCAATATTGACAAAAGATGTACACTCTGGAACAATATTGAAAATATCCATAATAACAACACGAGCCCTTGGCTACTAGGAGGAGACTTTAATGATAGTTTTAGTGCTAAGGATAAATTTGGTGGAAACCCTATAAACCGTAGATGTAGAAACACATTATGGGATAATATTAACAAATGTAACCTAATGGACCTAGGTTATAAGGGCTGTAAATATACTTGGACCAACAATAAAAAATTCTCTAAAGGTTTAATTATGGAAAGACTGGATAGAATTTTCGTGAACAACAATTGATTATCCCTCTTTCCTAAGGCCATGGTCATTCACCTCCCCGAAACCCATTCTTACCATAACCCCTCTTAATTCAACTAACTCCTAAAAATATTACCTTCATAATAAGCCTTATAGGTTAGAAGTTATTTGGTGCAGACACCCCGATTTTATAAATATTGTTAAACAGTGTTGGCCCAGTAATAATTTAACTAGTGCACAAAGTTTGTTTAAGGACATTGTGGTTAAATGAAAAATTGAAACTTTTGGTAACATCTTTAAAAAGAAGAAAAGAATTCTGGCCAGGCTCAATAGAATCCAATGCTCTCCCTCTTATCAAACTAGCTATTTCCTACAAGATTTAGAAAATATAACAATATTCTTAAAATGGAACAAGACTTTTGGAAACTTTGCTCTAGAATATCTTGGTTAAATGATGGTGATGCTAACACTAGATTCTACCATTCAATGGCTTCAAAGCATAAGCGTCGTAATGCAATTGTATATTTCACCAACAACAATGGTGAATGGATCACAGACCCCAAATCAATTCTTGAACACACCCTTAATTATTTTGAAAATTCCTTCACTACCTCTAAATTCATCTCATATAGACAAGCTATCCTCAATGATCATACTTCCTTTAATAACATTGACTTAAATAGTCTTGATAACCCCCTTTCAAACAGTAAAATTACCAAGGCTATTTTTTCTTTTAAACCTTTTAAAGTCCCTAGTTCGGATGGAATCCACCCTTTTTTTTACCAAAAATATTGGAACATCATAAAAAACACTGTTAATAATTATTGTCAACAGGTTTTTGAAACCCAAAAGTTGCCTATTAGCACAAATGACACTTGTATATGCATTATACCCAAACTTGCCAATGCCAACAATCTAAAAAAATTTAGGCCGATTGGTCTTTGCAATACCTCCTATAAAATTATCACTAAAATCCTAGCTAACAGGATTAAACCTTTCCTGTCATTCCTTATTATCCCTCTTCAATCAAGCTTAATTAAAACAAACGATCTAGTGAAAACACTATTATCATCCAGGAATTAATGAATAACCTTCGTAGGACAAAAAAAAAATTTAACCTAGAAATGTAAATTAAAATCGACCTAGAAAAACTTTTGATAGACTAGAATGGTCGTTTATCTATAGAACTCTCAAATTCTTCAAATTTCCACAAAAAATTACCAATCTAATTATGCATTGTATAAGCACCAGCTCAAAGGGAATTCTTGTAAATGGCACCTCTACTGAATTTTTTAACCCTAGTAGGGGTATCCGCCATGGAGACCCAGTATCTCTTTATATATTCATTCTTTGCCTTGAATTACTCACCAGATTAATCAATCACCAAATAGATATCCTAAATTGGGTAAAATCTCTCATAAAGCTCCGTCTTTCGTCCACATATTATTCGTGGATGGCATTACTATAATGGGCAAGGAAAATAAAAAAATGGGCAATGCATAAATCATGTATGGAATTTTTCTGCAAAGAATCAGGTTTATCCATCAATTATCTCAAGTCAAAGATCATCCTACCAAAATATTCCCCATAGACATCTCCAAATACTACTCAAATCTTTTTGGTATGAAAGTCAGCCATGAATTTGGTAAATATCTGGGATTTCCAATCTTAAACCACAGTCCAAGACCAAAAGACTTCCAATTTCTAATAGACAAATTGCACCTTAGAATGTCTCATTGGAAATGTTCTTTCCTCAATATGGCTGGTAGAACTACCCTAGCCACCACTACTCTTAATGCTATCCCAAATCACTTCATACATATACTTACCTCCTGCAAAAACCCTTAATCAAATATATAATCCAAATGGACTTTATTTGGGATAGCACCAAGTCCTCAAAAAAAACTTCACTTAGTCAATTGGAAAATTGTCACTAGTAGTAAAATGGAGGGTGGACTAGGCATTCGTAATGCAGCCTCAAAAAACATGGTCCTTCTAACATGACTCACCTGGAGACTATTGCAATTCCCAAGTGCCCCTTGGGCACAACTTATCTCCCACAAATAAGCTTACAAAAAATCTACCAATAGTTCTTCATTCATTTGAAAGTCTATTTTAAAGGGTTGGAAAATTTGTAATGAGGGTATCTTATGGAATCCCTTCATAAATTCTAATATTAACATTTGGACCTCAAAATGGATCCACAATTCCAATAGTCTAAGAACTTCCATTTACGGGCCTCTTGCTAAAGATGACCTTAACATTACTATCAAAGACTTAATTGATAATGACAATTGGGATCTCTAAAACAACTCCTTTGACGTGACTTGTCACATTTTGAATAAGATTCTTTCCACCCCTACTCCCAATGGGGTTTTTAAAAAGGACTTTATGAGCTGGGGTCCAAATACTAACGGTTGTTCTAGTACAAAATCTTTTTATGATATCTTAAAACCTAGTAACACCACCTCCTCGTATATTTTTGGTTGGATTTGGGACTTACACTGCTTAAACAAAATGAAAATACTCCTGTGGAAATGCATGCATAACGGCCTACCTTGTAGAACCCTCCTATTTCACATAGGGATCAACATAGATACAACTTGTACAGTGTGTAGAGAAAATGTAAAAGACATCCAGCACATTTTTCTCCACTGTCCAGGAACAAAGTTTTTTTTGGAAGAACATGGATATCCATATTTATCCAATTGATAAACCTCTCACTGGTTGATTAATCTCAAAGATAAATTTTCCAAGAATAGCAACCATGCAAAAAATTGGAAACAACCCTACCATTCTAAATTTGGAATATCTGAAAAAATAGAAACAACAACCTATTCAATAATCTTGATTATGACCTAAATGCTAGTAAGCTTTTACAATAAGCTTGGGAGTTTAATTTCTTTACTGGAAAAAACCCTTTTAAGGAAAATAGGTTCCCAATAAAGATCAAATGGGACAAACTGTGATGACCCAAAAGGTCATCCTAAGTAATTCCAGCTAAATCTGTTCTTCGAGGCCTCGAAAGCCTCCGCTAATCTCACTTCGATATGCGTGCGCAGCCCGGGCAGGTAGCGGGGAAACTTCCATGTGAAAATTTGATAAAAATGNTTTTCTGAAAATAATAAAGGAATGTGAAAGTGAATAATTATGTGAAAACCTTGTTACCGGGCCCGTGTTATGGTTCCGGAGCCCGGAACAGATTTATTATATGTTGTTTGTCCTATCTTTGAGAATTGGTGTAAAACGGGCTTGATTTGATTGGTTTCGGGTCCAAGTGAGGAAAAAATGGAGTTAATGAACTTGTGGAGTTTCTAAAGAATTTGAAATGTGGCTTGAGAAGTGATTTTATGTTCCCGAGGTCCGAATGAAATTTCGAGACCGGGAATAGTTCCGTTGTGTCATTTATAACTTATCTGCAAAATTTGAAGTCATTCTGAGTGGTTTAGGCCGGTTCGGCGCGTTGAAGTGAATTCTAGAATTTCAAAGTTCTTAAGTTTTGAATTCAGGGGTTTTGGAGGGTGATTTTGAGTTTTAGCGTTGTATTGAGTGTTCCAGGAGCTCGAGCAAGTCCGTTTAATGATTTGGGACTTGTTGGTATTTTTGGACAGGGCTCGGGTGGGCCCAGGTGCCTCCCGGACGCCGCGCGAGGCCAAAAACCAGCAAAAACCACTGCTGGTGCACAACAGCTGGTGTGACCGCAGGTGCGGTTGCCCAGCCACAGGTGCGGGACCGCCCCTGCGGTCCCAGCCTCGCAGATGCGATTCCCAGCCCCTTGCCCAAAGTCCGCAGGAGCGAGACTCAGGCCGCAGGCGCGAGACCGCAGGTGCGGTCCAAGCCATCGCAGGTGCGACCTTTCCGCAGGGGCGACCAAAATTCCGCAGGAGCGAAACCGCTGGTGCGGCTCCCAACCCCGCAGGTGCGAGCCCAGGGTCCCAGGCCCTTTTCCGCAATTGCGATCCTTTTCTCGCAGGTGCGAGACCGCACCTGCGGTCCTATGGTCGCAGGTGCGGAAACCCCTGTTGGCAGCCCACTTAAATACTCCAAAATTTCGGGTTTTCCTCATTCCTTCCATCTTCAAACTCCATTAGAGGGCATCCAAGCTTGGGGCATCACCTTCCACGACCACCCACTGTAAGAGGTAAGTAAAACCCCATAAAACTTCTAATTTTAACAATAATTCCTAGCTTAATTCACTAATAAACCACCTAAAATCATTGAATTAGGTAGTAAACTTTAGGGTTCTTAGGAATTTCGTGATTTTCCATGTTAGGCCATAAATTCTTGAATAAATTACATAACTTCGATCCTTAGACTCCGGGTAATTGATTCCTTCATGAATTTTCGAAAATCTAAACGTGTGGGCCCGGGGTCGAATTTTAGTATTCTTGGAAGAATAGTAGGAAATGCATAACTTGGCTTAGAAATTGATTTATTGGGTACTTATTGATGTTAATAAATCCATTATGTCTAGATATCCCCGATTCGGAGTTGGATTCGAGAGGAAAGGCTGTGATTGAGGCTTGACTTGCAATTTTTGGAGCCGAGGTAAGTGTTTGGCTTAACCTCAACTTGAGGGATTAGGTATAGAGTCTTGTTTGTTACGTGCAAATCATGTCCAACGTATAGGCGTGGTGACGAGTGCCTATGCGTTGCGGTCAAGTATGCCCGTGAGTCAATTGTGATGAAATTTTGCTATGTTCCTAATATTACCCGCATTATGAGTAAATTATGAATTAAAAGTGATACTTGATCTTGTTTCATGACGTGGAGAGTTATTGAGTTATTCTTTCTAGTGGAGGCTTACACTGTTGAAATTGTATTACTGATGCGAGGTTGGTTATAGCTGAGACCCTTGTCGGGCATTTGTTGATGTTGTAAATGATGATTTCTCCTTGCCGGAACAATAGAATTGTATTGAATATTTCCATGCACTTGAGACTTCGTGTTGTTGACTTTCATATTATTGTTGCCTTGTGTTTTTATTATTCGTCGCACGAGGGGACATGCCGTGTTGACTGAGTGTTATTATATTATATATGCACGAGGGGACATTCCGTGCCGAGTGATTGTGAGGTTATGCACGAGGGGACATTCTGTGTCGGGTGTTATTATATATGCACGAGGGGACATTTCGTGCCGAGTGAAAATGAGGTTATGCACGAGGGGACATTCCGTGCCGAGTGACTGTGAGGTTATGCATGAGGGGACATGTCGTGCCTTTCCTGTTCATTATATGTTTGAGAAGCTATACTTCTGCCTCGCCTTTACGTTTCATTTATTACCTTGTACTGCTGTGTTAGCATACTGTTACCCTATCTCCCCAGCATGTTCTCCCCGTGTCTGTCTTACTTGCTTATTTATGTTGTCATTTTCCTGCTATTATATAAATTTGCACATGTACATATGTAGTGTTGGTCCTAGCCTCGTCACTACTTCGCCGGAGTTAGGCTCGATACTTACTCAGTACATGGGGTCGATTGTACTGATGCTACACCTGCACTTCTTTATATTGTGCAGACTACGCAGCCGGACCCGGTGATCACTGACGGTCGGAGCATCTCTTCAGTTCACACAGGGGACATCGAGGTAGACACGCAGACGTTCGTGGGTCTTGACGTCACCTTCTACTTTCCATTCTCAGCTCTGTCTTACTTTGTATTTCAAAGACAGTCTTATGTACTTATTTCAGACCTTTTGTTGTAGCAATCACCTAGATAGTCCGTGAGTATGTGACACCAGTTCTGGGATTTGTTTATGGGTTTCATTTCGAAAGTGCTATGTTGTATTTTAGTTATCCTGTTCGTATTTGTTGTTAATGAGTTTTATT
>MDKH01114707.1:0-14178 GCA_005239495.1 Nicotiana undulata | reverse complement strand
AATGGTGAAATAACATAACCCTCGGATTCTTAGAATATGAACAGGGATTTCCGCACCTGCGGTTCCTTTAACCGCACCTGCGATACCGCACCTGCGAAAATATCATCGCAGGTGTGGGATTTCATTTAAAACCCCTGGGATCGCACTTGCGGTTGGATGGTCGCTGGTGCGGCTCCGCGCCTGCGGAAACCCAATCGCAGGTGCAGGATTCACTTAGGCTGGACAGGGGTCGCGCCTGCGGGTCTTTTGTCGCTGGTGCGGCTCCGCACCTGCGGACCCTGGGAAGACTCCTCACCCTTCGCACTTGCGGCTAGGGGGTCGCTTCTGCGAGCTCGCACCTGCGGAGATTCCATCGCAGGTGCGGAACACCAGAAGAGGATCTGGTTCAGCTGCTTGCAAAGTCCCAAAACTCCCCGTTAAACATCTGAATCGACTCCGAGGCCCCCGGGACCTCAACCAAAACCACCAACTGACCCCAATACCTCATTCCAACTTAGTCGAGCCTTAAAAACACGTCCCCTAACCTCAAAATATCCAAAAATGCATAGATTCAAGCCTAGGAACTTAGGAATTTTCAAGAATTCACTTCCGACACCGAACCACGTCTAAACTCGTCTGAATGACCTCAAATTTTGCACACAGGTCATAAATGACATTCCGGACCTGCTATCATTTTCGGAATTCCATTCCGAGTCCGATATCAAAATCTCACCAATCGGCTGAAATCGCCGAAAATCTAACTCTCGCCAATTCAAGCCTAAATCTACGTCTGGCCTCAAAAACACATTCCGAAAACGCCCCCAACCCCGAAATCAATCAACGGAGCTGACGGAGTCGACGGATTTCCATTCCGGATCCGTCTTCATACAGCTCCCGCTCCGGCCTAATTTCTAAGGTCAAAGCTCACCTTAAAGGACTATATGTCCAAAAATACTCCAATTTTCATCACTCAACGCTCCGACTCGTTCCATTAACCTAATAAGGCAAGGGAGGAACAGTTATCAGGGGATCGGGGCGCTAACTCTCCAAAACGACCGGACAGGTCGTTACAATTCTGGTTAATTCCCGGCAAATATATAACTATACTACCATTATATAATACACATGCATAAAGAGAAAGAAAAAAAAATAGTATACCATATATTAATAATAAATTATTTCAAGATATTACACTTTAATACTATTATATAAAACAAACGCATAAAGAATAAATCAAAATCAAAATCAAAATCAAAATGATTACATAATATATATCCATAAAGGAAAATTAAAAATATTCAAGATATTGTTTGTGCGGCCGCACTCCCTTTTTGTGTGGTCCGCGGTGGGGGCTTGAGGGGTATATATTTAAACGGGATTTTCAGTTATTTTTTATTTTTCAAAACCCTAAAAACATAAAAGGCGATTTTCCAAACACACTTTCTTCTCCAAAACATTAGTAAGTGATTTCTAACTTATTTTCTTTACTCCTTAACTTTTTTTTACAAGATTTAATCCTAGAATCTAGGGTTTTCATGGTGGAATTGAAAATTTTGGGTAAAACTAAGAATATTGAAATTTGGGGATTTAGACCTCAAATTGAGGTCGGATTCCAAAACCATTTATATATCCGGGCTCGGGGTGAATGGGTAATCGGGTTTTGGTCCGAAACTTCGAGTTTGGACCGAGCAGGCCCGGGGTTGATTTTTGACTTTTTGGGGAAAAATTTAGAATACTCATTCCCATACATTAGAATTGATTCATTTAGCATTTATTGATATAATTAAGTAACTTGTGGCTAGATACGAGCGAGTTGGTGGTGGAATCAAGAAGTAAAGCATTAGTTGAGGCTTGAATTGTGTGTGTGGCATCGAGGTAAGTGTTTGGCCTAACCTTAGCTTGAGAGAATAGGTGTTGAGTCTTATTTGATTTGTGTTTATTCCATGTCCAATGTATAGGTGAGGTGACGAGTACCTATATGTTGTGGTCAAGCATTCTCGTGAGTCGAATATGAGTAATTATGTGATTTTCATTTAGGTTTATTGTGTTATGGATTTAATATCAATTTGGCAGTTATTCATTTGAGGGAAATTCTTGGTTGTGAATACCGTTGAGTATTTGATCGGTTGAGAAATATTTTGTTAAATTATACACTTGTGTAGGATTGGTTATAGTTGTGTCCCTTGCCGGGACGGTATTATTTCTGTTGATTATTCCGCATTTATGGTTTCTTATTGTTGATTTTCTTGCGAAACTGTTGTTTGATATTTATGCACGATGGGACATTCCGTACCATGTTTATGTTATTTATGTACGAGGGGACATTTCGTACCATGTTTATGTTATTTATGTACGAGGGGACATTCCGTACCGTGTTTATATTTATTTATGCACGAGGGGACATTCCATGTCGTGTGATTGATATTTATGCACGAGGGGACATTATGTGTCGTGTTGTTGATATTTATGCACGAGGGGACATTCCGTGCCATGTTTATGTTTATTTATGCACAAGGGGGCATTCTGTGCCATATGATGATGTTTATGCACGAGGGGACATTATGTGTCGTGTTGTTGATATTTATGCACGAGGGGACATTCCGTGCCATGTTTATGTTTATTTATGCACAAGGGGGCATTCTGTGCCATATGATGATGTTTATGCACGAGGGGACATCCGTGCCGTGATTGTGATGTTTTGTGCACGAGGGGACATTCTATGCCGTGTTATGATGCTTTAGCACGAGGGGACATGTCGTGCCGTTTATTTTTATTTGTTTATTTCGTGTTGTTAATCCTCGTTGTTATTTTTTATATTTGAATTGCTGCCTCGTTCCGTCATTTCCGTATTTGCTACCCTTTTTTCCCTGCATGTTTTCCCGTTATTGTACTTGATTGTTTTACTCCTTGTTGTTATTTCCTATTATATTTTATTTAAACTGCACAGGTGATATTACTTGTCGTGTCCTAGCCTCGTCACTACTTCGCCGAGGTTAGGCTCGGCACTTACTCTGTACATGGATTCGGTTGTACTGATACTACACCTGCACAATTTTTGTTGTGCAGATCCCAGTGGTTACTGATCTAGGTGGCTCCCTTCGGTCCATCAGGCGATACTGAGGTAGTCCTGCAGACGTCTATGGGCCTTGGCGTCACCTTCTATCTTATTTCTTTCCTGTCTTTACATCTTTCTGAGACAGTAGTACTTCATTTGTTCAGAAGTATTCATAGACAGTCCGTGAAATTTGTGACACCAAATTCTGAGGATTTTATTGTGGAAATTGTAATAGTGTTTAATTAAATCGTTAGCTTTCATTTGTTCTACATTTTATTTATATCGATCTTGTATATCACATATCAATTGTTAAAAATAAGGAAACAAGTTAGAGTAACCAGTAACGTTGGCTTGTTTAGCGGGTTCAACGTTAGACGCCATCACGGTTCCGACGGTGGAATTTCTAATCGTGACATCTGTAATATTGATACAACTATCTGAGACTATACTATTGTACCAAAACATTAAAGGATACAATAAAAGTATGAGAAAATTACATGCTCGCATTGCAAGCTAAATATTCGCAAAGCAACTTGCTCTTTTCGTATACTAACAGGGTATACAGTTGTATGAGGTCGTTCCAACAATTGCCTATAACTATAAAAACTATTACATAATACCCATAATCTATGTCCATCAACACAAAAAATTCCAGCACTGCAAATCATGTTCATATAAATAATTTCATAATAGAATTCACAAAAAAATACAGCTAAAACAATCAAAAAAATATTCCAACTATCATATGATACCAATATGGCATATAATTATACCAACATGGTATACAGTTTTACTGGTTAATTCTCGGAAACTATATAACTATACTACCATTATATAACACACTTGCATAAAGAGAGAAAAATAATAGTGTACCATATATTAATATAATGAAGTATTTCTAGATATTACACTATAATACTATTATATAAAACAAATGCATAAAAAATAAATCTAAATCTAAATGATTACATAATACATATGTATAAAAGAAAATTAAAAATATTCAAGATATTGTATTGTTCTATTATTACTAAAGAAAAATCAAATTATGTACCAATTAAATGTAGCTAATACAATTAAAAAATGTTTCGGCTAACATATGATACCATTATAGTATATAGCTATACCAATAAGGTATACAATTGTACGCAAAGAGTTTAAAAAAAAATTAATTCAATTATTAAGCTGAATTTATATCAGTTGTCAATAAAAAAATTAAAAAGTTCTAAAAGGACCTAATTGTAAGAGTATACTCCCTGATGTTACCTTTGCTTTGATACTTCATTGAAATCAGACTTGTCTGCCCCACAAATTTTTATAATTATTTTGGACTAATTTTAATTTAAGAATATAAGCTAAATCTAAGATATATGGCAGTAATGAGTGTAACAAATTAAACATTCTTGGGATATATTAAGTTACAAGTTGATGAGTGAAGAACCTAACCTACATGTAAATAAAAAAAAGGTTAGTTAGCAAACGGAAATGGATTGGGGTCAAGAAAAGTTATGTGGCAGTTGATGGCTATATAAGGAGTTAAGTTTTAATTACGGATCCTCAGAATTTAATAACAAACAAACGGGCAAGAAATTAAATAACCCATTAAATATCCGTATATGAGTCTTGTGGCTAAGGGATGAGTTGTGAGTAGGCAGATAATTTGTTTTGATCATTTAGGTAATTTATGTAATTATTTAGAAAATGGATAAAAACGGGTAATATAAATAACCGACGTAGACATCTTGTGTAATTTCCTTTTTGCTTTTCGAGGAGACGAGTATTCAAACATGAAACTATTATTAACTTACTACTAACGGGGACAACTTGCATTATGTAATAAATTAATAGCAATTTATTTTTATTTATAAACAATGGATGTATCATAGAAAAGAAAAAAAAATGAAATACAATAAGAAAATCCTTCCTTTATGGAAACTATGCAAGATTTATGGACAGTAAGAAAAACGATTCTTTTTTTCTTCGGTGAAAATTATTATTATAAATAGAATTCTATTTAAGGTTAATGTCTATATTTTAGAGAGATTTTAGAAATTGTACTGGGTGGTTAAGTCACTTTTTCCCTATTAATAGAGGGGTCCTATTCCATTGTAATTCATCCCAAAATTCAATAAGAATTCCCTCTCTACTTTTCTCTGTAATACTCTTCCTCTTCTTTTATTGTTTTATAACACGTTATCAGCACGAAACTCTAACCAATTGAGTAGAAGCTTTGAGATTGAGCATAATGATTGTCAATTCTCCATAAACTTTTTTCATGATTAAATTATGGATTTAAGGTAAGTATTTTACTTTATTTTTCTCTTTTAAATTCTTGAAATTCTATAATTTGATTTTAAATGCAAGCAAAGATAATAAACTTTAATTATAACTCTAATAGAGTTTGCAAGAAATTATAACCACCAAAGTGGTAAAAAATTTATGTCTTGCCATGATCAAATTCATGTATGATTGTGGGCAAAAAAAGGTGAAAACTCGTCCCATTGAATTTGTTTCATTCTCATTCCCCTTAAGAGAATGTGATAGCAATATGTGATAAGTCTGAAAGAAGACAAATTATTTCCATGAAGGAATCAATGGATGTGGACGTGGCAATAGACGAAATTATAATCGTCATATTTGTGATAATGAGAATAATAAGAATTCTCAAAATAATCTTTCACTCTTTGAAAGTAATATTTTTCATCGATTTGACATGAGATTTCGTAAAGCACATATAGATGATTATGGTCCATTCATTATGAGAATATGACATCATCTGATTTATGAATACATATTCATTTTTGGAAGAATATGAACGTGCTAGTGGTAGTAAATATACTACACTCACCTCTAAAAGGAAGTTTGAGATGAAATAAGAAAATAATGTCATTATTATGGCATGAATGGTCATTGGTCATGTACCTATTGTACGCCAAAATATTTTGGCAATGTGATTACTAAAGGATAACACTACTGCAAGAAACAGATCTTGCATATAATTTTGACAATGACCATAATTTATAACTTTCTCTTTGAAAGTGATTTTCACCACATGGATGTTGATGAATATGTGATAGTACCAAATTAATTGAGAGCTCTCGAAGAGCCAATTATTACTATTTTAGAGGAATACAATTTGATTATCATGTCAATTTATTATGATGTAGTAAGTCTCAAAGAAACTTATTGAGTTTCTAAAGTATTGGGGAAAGTATATTGGTTATACTGAGATTATAAATAAAGGAAAGATTTAATATCTTCTATTAATACAACTTGTAGCGGGGTAATATGTATGTGAAAAGTTACCCGCTTTATTCTCTAGTTTGTACAACACAAATAAAAGAATACCACAATAAAGTGGATGTTTATTGATATAAAATCCATATCATAATAAACTTGGAATTTATTCATAATTGCACCCGTCATGGTATAAATCTGAAGTTTATCGATATTAATAATTTATTCAGTTGGCATAATTGGTTTAGCCATATCAATTTAAGTATGATGTGCAAAAATGAAAGAGGCACATGATAAATATTAAAGAACAGGAAAGTTCTTTACGAATTCTCTTATTTTGCTTGTTCTCATTAATTAATAGACCAACTAAAAATTGGGATTGAATCCCATGAATGCTGGAAATATCAAAGGTGAATATGAGTCCATTCACCTGCTATGTATACCACATACGATGCATCTATGAGTTGGTTACATGTAGGATTATTATTAACCTGCAACTGGTGTTTGCGAGGTAACTTGCTCAATAATTTAATTTAGAGCATAATTTCCAGATTGTCTATTCAAGACAGTTCATCTTGATAAATCGGTTATCACAATTGGTTTAGCAAAATAATTTATTGAGTGCCTCCACATAGCTAACCTATTGTTACGAGAACAAGTAATCTATATCAGTTTGATATCTGTTATACACGAAAGTATATTACATTCTCCCCTCACAAGTGGTTCAGGGTCAGGAACCAAATAACTCAATTTTATTATTATTGATGTACGGTGTATATTTTGATTAACACCATAATGCACAAAGATGGGTTCTCAAAATTGAGGAAGAAAGTTAGTTTTTCTTGGTCATGAAGTACCACATCATAAGTGCAATTTGTGCACATTTTTATCTTGCTATAATTATAAGCATGATAATGTGATAGCGAGGATTTTCAAGGTGCAACATATTCATTGAAGTTAATATGGATGATTTATTCATCAAATCTCTACTGATGTCAACATTCAAGAAGCTAGTGCACAAGATTGGGATGTGAAAGCTCAAGGATGTGAATTGATGCTCTCATCAGGGGGAGTTAATGCGCGGTGTACTCTTTTTTCCTTACAAGGTTTGTCCCACTGAATTTTCCTTGCAAGGTTTTTAACGAGGCAACCAAAAGGCGTATTGTTAGATATGTGTACTCTTTTGCCTTTACTAGAATTTTTTCTCACTGGGTTTTATTTTAGTTAAGGTTTTAACGAGGCATATTATTTGTTGAATAGACATTCAAGGGGGAGTGTTATATTTTAGAGAGATCTTAGGGATTTACTTGGTGGCTAAGTCACTTTTTCTCTATAAATAAAGGGTCCTATTCCATTGTAACAAAATTCAATAAGAATTCCCTCTCTACTTTTCTCTGCAATACCCTTCCTCTTCTTTTATTGTTTTATAATTACTCAAGATCCTTGAGAAAATATCTTGATTTCTCTACCCTTTTAATGTTTATCAAATATCATTCTTTCATTTTCTTTTTCTAATGTTGGTGATTAAAAAAACATTGTTGTTCTACCCCAATGACAACGGGCGTATAAATAATTTATCCTCTCGACTTGATAACGAGACTACCGTATTTTGAATATATTTATTGTTTTTCTCTATATAATGGTTCATCAATTTCTCGAAGTCACACTTCCTGTATTTTCTCTATTTATAGTTTTCTTTTCTTTTTTTTTTTGGTTGAGTTGAGATTCCTCAATGAATAGATTGTGAAGTAGATGTTACTTGAGAATCTGCACCTAATTTAGAGCTAACATTTTATATGATAATAAAATAAGTAAGTGATAAGGCTAGAGAATGGATATTCTTAAAAATTCCGATGAGTACGATAACGGATTTGCTAGGTGGATATTATGGTCCAGACCATATATGAAGAGACAGAAATAAGAAAAACGATTTTGCCCATTTCTTCTCGGAAGAGTTGTTTTATTCTCATTGTTGCGTATTACCTCAAAACTCAACAAAAACAAATACTTAAGAGGCAGAGGAAATTGACAAGTTGAAGAGCAAACGTGAACGATGTGACATTACGTTTGAGAAAAAACACAAATGATAATGACTAATTTACTTTGTATTTTTTTCATCCATTCCAAAACACAACAACTTACTATAAATACAAGGATTAATACATCTAATTTGTGTAAATTCATACATTATTTTCTTTAATTTTTTTATTTTAAGATTACATATTCAGAAACGGCATAAAAATGATCGTAAATCACATTTAAGTTAAATAAATCATAATTAGAAGAGTGTCGGTAAATTTTAAGAGCACATGAGATTAAATTTTTCATCCAACAATAGTGGTAAATAGGAAAATGGGGCTATCAATGTGGGCACACTAATCAAATCTTGTTCATAAGATTCTTTCTCTATTATTTTGCTGGTGAAAGAGACTTTTTTGTCATACTCTTTGGATATACATCGCTACACACATTTTAGTTTTAGGATTCTTTTCCAGAGAACTATTCCTCACCAATTTTTTTTTAACACAAGACCCATTATTTTCATGTGACTCTGACTCAAAGGAAGGAATTATTTTTTCAGCCAGAGAAGCTTGTTTCTTGGGACACCCCACAAGGATTTTGGATTGAACTGTTTGATAGAATCAAAGATCCTTCAACTTAACTCCATCTTTTAATTTGGACTATTCTTTATTTGCCTTTATATGTGTGTGTAGATTCTCCTCTTTATTTCCTTCTCCAATTTGCTTTTGTTTATCTTCCTATTGTCCTTTTTTCTCTTGATTCCTCATCCTTTTTACATAGAAAAATGCCAGATTCCTTTCTTGATGTCTACAAGTATCTGTTTTGCAGGAGCAAGGGTGTCCAAACATTTATTTATTTTAAATAGAAAAGAACATAGCATAAGGAAACTACCTAATGCTTGAAATAAATGAACAGCAGACAGCATATTTAATTGAAAGATATAATATCTTATAGAGGATAAGACCAAATCTTGCCTTGTCGATTTTACTTCACAAGATATCTAATGATTCTTACTTGAGTGATTTAATTATAGTTTAGCTTTCATTGGAAGGATCCTAACAGGTCATAGCACAACTCATACAACCTACTACAGAAATTTAATACTGGATTCGCGTAAAGAACCCCTGAAGTCATGATTGCCAAATGAATTTGAATTTAATATTGGACACTTAATTATGGTTTTTTATTTTTGGCTTGTTTTAAGCAATTTTTAACTTATTTTAAGTACATTTAACTTTGTCAAACACTTGAAAAAGCTAAAAAGAGCTTCTGTTCTTCTCCTTCTTTCTTTTTTATCTTTTAATTTTATTTTTGGTTTTACAAGAGTAGCTTATCTGATTTTCTTGAGTTACAGACTAAAGACATATAATAAAAAAGAGATTTTGGCTAGTAATAGCATTTCAAGCTTTTGAATGTGGACCAAGACCTTTTTCTTGTGGAAGACAAAAGCTATTGTTTGGTGACTTTGGTCTTGCCTAATCTTAGAAGGCATTCCTGTTCTAATGTCTTAAAAGGGAAAAAGGTTTTCCACATATTTCTTCAAATCAAAGGAATCTATTTCACAAGATAATATAGTATAGTATAGGTTAGGAAGAAGTCTAGGGAGAAGAATAGGTCAACTAAACCTAATAGAGGCTACACCACAAAGAAGCATCAAGAAATTCAAATGCAATGATGAACCCTGCTTCCAGAAACAGCACAAGAATTCTCAACAGAAACTTAAAAAACAAGTACTAGTAGTAATCTATGTTGCTCGGAATCTCCGAAAATATCGAGGGGTGCGTGTCGGATCCTCCAAAAATAGTGTATTTTTGGAGGATCGACACGGGTGAGGCAGCTGTTTTGGAGAGTCCCGCGCAACATAGATAGTAATAGTGATGTATTTGATCCAATAGAGGCACTGCTCTTTGATTTCTCAAGTGTTGGACTTAAATTTCAAGTTCCTTATACCAAAACAACAAATAACTAGAACACTGTTCAAAATGCACAGAGACAAAAAGGAGTTCTAATCCTGCAAAATTTCACATCTCTCTCAAGATTTATATATAAGTATAGGGTATCAATTTATAGTAAATTAATTCCTCAATGAATATTCTTATCTGCAAAATTCACAGTGTAGATCTCTATACATCGATCTTTCCAGACATGTGAGCATGAATTTTCCAGCTTTGACTCTCCGATTTTACATCATCTTCTTCTTCCATGCTATCACCCACAGTCGTGGAAGTACCTCGGGAACTCCCACTCAAGTGAAGAGGACCCTGAGGGGAACCAGACTGGGAACTGCTCTGCTTTGAGGATCCCCCATATTGGTCTTGGGACATCCATAATGCTACACCGGACTGATTTCCTGGTTGGGTCTGTGTATTCGGAATTCTTCGTGTATGAAGCCGATATTTCTGAAATCATATAGAAAGTATTTATTAATATGTTCAATTCATAATGAAAAAAAACACATGATGGTACTTCACAAATTAGTATGAGGTTACTCACTTGCAAATGACTCTTTACTTCATCATTGGTTAGACCATCCACTTGCATCAGCTCTCTAATCTGCTTAGGAGTTGCAACTGCAAAGAACCCAGACAACAAGTCTTTTAGCATGACCAATAGTTTAACTCTAACAGAATCAATTAACCTGAAATGTTTTATCCAATGTTGGTTCAAGATTCGGGCAGCTATTGATATATTTTCACTAGATGTCAATGTGTAGTTCCTAACTTCTATATATCATGTATTCATTTACATGTACACAGGGCTCCAACAATCCATACTAGTATTAATAATCAAGAGATAAATCTCTGAATTCATCAATCACCAAAATCTAAGCCAAACAACAACAACTCCTATTCTAAACAAAGTAAAACCTAAAGGAAACTTTGAATTAGACTCTTTAACATTCTATCATAGCATAAAGTTCTAACCTTGTGATCCCCCAAGTTGTTGCAGTGCATCGACAAATCGCCTATGTAACTCTGGTGACCAGCATCTTCTCTGCTTTCTAGCAGCCTGCTGCTGAGACAGAGATCCATTCCTTATATTTGATTGACTACTTGCTACACTAGATAAACCACCTCTGCTACCATTGTGTTTTGAATTCAAACCACTAGTCTCCTCCCTCAGCTTTATGATTCCAGGAGTATGAAGTGATAATCCCGGTACTCCTGGTAGTTCATCTTTATTGTCTTTCCTAACAGTCGTCATTGAGAAACCAGAATAACCCTTGAAAGGTGAAAATGATTTTCCCATATTCAAGGTTTTACAAGATTGGAATCGATCCTCAGTTACCGAGCTATTTCCTTCTTCAGGGGATCTCTGATTATTCTAACAAAACCAAAAACTTAATAAGTAAAGATGAACAAGAAAAAATCCGAGAATTACCATTGTCTACAATAAGCAAATCAAGTCAATTATGCTCTTACAGTTTTCAACTCTGATTTAGACAGTTGTTTATTATTGGCTGCATCAGTATTTTGGTCACTGTTCCAGAGCTGCACAGAGCTCATCCAACTCATCTTTTCTCTACTACTATCCTTATCTTTTGTGACTTCAGCTTTATTATCTTCATTGGAACTCTTCTTCAATGGAATGAATTCTTCCAATACTGGTTCTGTTCTTGATTTTCTACACTGCACTGATTCTGCTCTCAAAGCCACAATAGCTGCAATTTCAACCATCACCAAAGGAAAACAAAAATTAGCACCCAAAATTTTCTCTATTCATAACATTACAAGAAAACAAGCTACAAACATGTACACCGTACTAAAATACAAAAACAACCTCCAAATAATTGCAAACTAGAATATTCATTTAAAATGAAACTTTAACCATAAAAATTTACTCAAACAATCAATACGCAAAAGCATCAAAGTGGAAAAAATAGAATAACGATAAATACTATTTGATAAGCACAGAGCAGATAAATACCATATCAAATTATGATTAGAACACAGAAATAAGATTGTAATTGATGAAAAAACTAACCATCTTTAACAAGAAGGACGGAAAGGGGAAGCTCGCGTTTAAAGGCATCGATTTTCCTCATTTCATCTTCAAGTCTGGAGATATAATCATCAATCTGGGCGAGTTTATCAGGTACGTTACGGATCGAAGAGAGTTGTTTAAGAAAATCAGTAATGGATGTAGGAATGAAAGTAGGTCTGCAATCTAAGCTTAACTCAGGTGGAATCGAACCCATTTCTCCAGATCTTTCACTCTATCCGATTAGATCTTTTTAAAAATTGAATCTTTTTTTACCTCAGTTTGTTATGTGAATCAAAAATCAATAAGAATGGAACCCCAAAAATGCAAAGGGTCTATATAAGAAATTAGGAGAAGACAATTAATGGCATTATATATAGAGGGGGGTTGGGTGGGGTGGGGGAGAGGATAGGAAGGTGAAGATTCTGTTAAACAACGCCGGGTTTTGACAGAAAAGCAAAGAAGCCGTATAACGTGAAAGTATTTTTCTAGTTGCCGCATATATTATCCCTTTATTTAGATTCCCATTTTCAATGGTCAATATTGTCCTCCACTAACAATGCCTATCATTTTACGTATTTTTCTAAATACTTGATATATATAATTTCACCGCACTACTTTCTTTTTTATTAAAGAAACCAATATTTATTTTATCAATAATTTTGTATTCTCGGAAAGCATGGTTTCAAAGTATATTTATGATCTAAAGTTTAAAAGTATACCTTTTTTTATTTAAAAAGTTACATATTCATCGTACTACTATACCACTGAATTACGATAACTCATAAAAAAAAAATATTTACGCTTAGATTTATAGTTTCAATTTAAAGAGACATTTTAATAGATACCCTTGTTCTGATAGCTGATATGTTTGTACTTCATGATAAAATATTAAACCATTTTATGAATATTAGGGTGTATTTGTTATAACGAAAAATATTTTCTTGGAAAACAAGTAGTAATCTTATTCATTTTTCGGTGTTTGGTACGCAAATTAAGAAAATGACTTCTCAAAAATATTCATAAATAAACATGAAGCCATAAACTTTCGAACCTACAACCTTCTGAACACATAAATTTCATAAACTTTCGAACTGCTAAATTTTTGAAATCGCGAAATTTTGGACCCGTAAACTTTATAATTTCTAAACTCCTAAACTTCCGAACTCATAACTTTGAAACTTATAAAATTTTGAACTTTCAAACCTGGGAAAAAAAAACTAAAACTGAAAATATATTTTTTTTTCTGGAGGGGGAGGGGGATAGTAGTGTTTAACCAAAAAATAAATTCTTTTGACTAAAGCTTAATTTAAGAAAAACTCGGGTTACTGATAATCAAATCAACCAAATAGAGAGTAAATATCGATAATTGAGAACGAAAGAATAAAAGTAGCCTTTATTTCCCAAAATACGATCCCCTGTTTGTTACATTAACATTCCTTTTATAGGGATGGCCTCCTAGTACAACGTTTGTATTTCTGTCATGAAGCATATTAAATGCTTAATTATTGCATTTATGAGGCGTTACAAAGATGAATAGTAACTGTTATTTTAGGAGTTGCATAACGTACGGGACATTGATTGCTGATCTGCGAATCGACCAGTTATTGCGTCCGGATTCGTCGTGTTCGTGCCTTTTCTTCTTTGGTGATATTTCCGTGGCTAATTCCTTATATCGACCATATCTCTTTATCCCCCGCGTCCGCGTGTGATATTTTGATTGGTCCACCTAACTGACTGAGTCATTCAAAATCTGTACACGTATAACGCTATATATTTTTTACCAATACAAATAGGTGAGTGGTAAAATGGCTAGACTTACGCTCACGCTTTTTAAAACACTATGTCATGGGCGGCTTTCCATCCATGCCCCATGACCCCTTGGACGCGCCCCGTGGCGTCCT